>AJFL01000619.1:0-30985 GCA_000467735.1 Rhytidhysteron rufulum CBS 306.38 | reverse complement strand
CCAGAGCAGGCGGGCTGGGGGGGGTGGAGGGGTCGCGCAGCCATGGGCGGGCATGGCATGGGCATGGGATGGGATCGCTCCAGGATGGGCAGGATGGGATGGATTGGGGGGGCAAGATGGGGGATGTGCACGGTAAGTCGGGCTGCTCTGGCCAGTGCGCCGCCTGCCTGCTGGTGCTGCTGGGGCTGCTGGTGCCGGGTCCTGTGCGTGGTGGGTGCTGCAAGACGCAGCGAGCACTCAAGTCGTGGAGCGTTCGAAGCGACACCGCACTGGCGCAGGCTCCGCGAAAACGTTGGGCTTAGTGGACGGCTCGTCCGGGAGCTGCGTCCAAGCAGCGTGCGAGGGACGACGCGGGCCAGAAAAGCGGCCACCATGCCATGTCTGCCGGGCCACCACCAGCCCCCGTACCCACTACCCATCTCCCACCCCCGTCCGCCAGCGCTCCGTACAATACATGTACAATAACTGCTAGTCCGTATCGCAGAGCGCGCCCGCGGCAAATGGGAAGTCTAGGCGATTTCAGCGACAGCCATCGGCCACGGCTTGTCTGCCAACCGCCCGCCATGTGGACTGGGGCCGGCGACGAAGCAGAGGGACTGAGGCCCGGCAACCTATCGTGCAAAGAGGCTGCCAAAGGCTAGAGGCTGGAGGCTAGAGGCTAGAGGCAGTCGACGATCGCCCCCAGCACCTCCTCCTCGCACTGCACTGCACTCGGCCCTTGGTCTCGCATAGACCCTCTAGCATATCACCGGCCGGTTAATAATGAAGTCTGCCAAACATGGCCATAATCAGATTGGTCCGGCGAGGTGGCCTCAAGAGTCTCCGGCCGCATTGGCTCTCTGGCCGTTACGCTGCCTGTGTGGCGGCCGACGTCAAATCACTGGCAATCAGGTACGCGAAGCAGCCAACCCTTTTCGATATCCCATCAACCTCTTCTCAATTGTCGCCCGTGCCGCATAAAGGAGGAAGCCGGAGGCAGTAAGGCCGGCTCCCGGGAGAGTCCAAGGGCTGAAACGCATATGGAAAGGATGATAGCGAGCCCTTGCAAGAGCGTGAGCCACCGAGACATTTTAGGTTTGACTGCGTAGCCACTCATGACGGTGGCAGGCTGGGACGAGGGAGCGGAGATGGAAGAAATAGCGGATGAACATTAGCGCCCGATGACAGCAATGGTTGCTCTTGAGTCGGGGCCCTGTACCAATGCCATCGCTACACCCCTGTTTTATTTCCTCCGACTTGACAAAATCCTGTAACGAGATACCCAATCAAGAGATGAAAGTGCTGAAAAAGGCTAGGAAAACGATCGTCGTATTCTCTGAATTTCCGAAATAACAATATGGAAAAAGAATGTTGCTGAGACCGTCCCAATAGCACCACCACAGACCACCATCCGACACGCCATAAGGATGTGCCTTTGTTTTCTTGCGAAGAGACGGCCTCTTTGCCCGGACAACGGCGGGTTGACCTTGCCAGGAAGGCCAAATGTCCGTCGTGTCGTAAACTTGCCTTGACGAGTGCTTGATCCGATCGATATGTAAGCTTGCTTTAGACCAAAATAAACGTGCTGATGCTGAGGTGTTGCTATTGGTACCGTACCCTTAGCCAATCCAGCGTGGAATCGACCTTCTGCGTTACCTGCCACCATCGCCCATCCATCCTATGACACCATAAGCTCTAATACGAAGAATGAGACACATCATGGCCAATATGTCATCCTTTTAAGCCTTTCTTTCTGCACCACTAGCATCTCGAAGCGGGGAGTAAGGCTGGTGACGCGTTTCGCCCGGACTCGTAGCCTTCATCGTTTGATGATCGTTACTGGTCATGGAATGAGATTGTGCGTCTGACAGGATTGCATCAAACACGGGTGCGTGACTTACTGATATCCTCATCCGCAAGTTCATGGGTCAGACCGACACGCTGAGGCTGATGTTTGACCGACTTGCCGTAGACAATGGCATGCTTGAATTGTTCAACGATTGTCTTGTGGATTTGACCACACTATCCCGAACGTCAGTGAAAGAGGAACTACCAAAATAGGATAAGCGTGGACTCACAAAATCTTCAACAGTACACGCTGACGAACGGAGAACAACAGGGGCAGTGTAATCCGGTAGCTTTCCTTTTGGCTTCGTATAGACTCTCACGAGATTCAACTTCTCCCACATTTGCTCCAAAAGCTCATCGATATTCCAACCGTGCTCGGAACTAATGGGACAAGCGTTAGGAATACGATACAACAGGTCCAACTCTTCAATTGATATAGCATCGATCTTGTTGAGCGCATATATGACCGGGATGTAGCTGCGACTCTTTGCCTCGAGTATGTCAATCAAGTCATCGATAGTAGCATCGCATCGGATGGCGATGTCCGCAGACGCGATTCGGTATTCGTTCATAACAGCCTTGATTTCCTGCTCACAGGTGAGCTCAGTTCTGACTCGATGGTATACAGAAACTCACGTCATGGTCAATATGGGTTAAAGGAACGGTGCTGGTAATGTTAATACCGCCCTTATCTTTCTTCTTGAACACAATGTTAGGCGGGCTCTTGTTGATTCGAATACCGAATCCTTCTAGTTCGTTTTCGATAACGCGTTTATCGGTCAGCGGCTTGTTCACATCCAGGACAATAAAGATGAGATGGCACGTCTTTGCAACGGCGATAACCTGTCGTCCACGACCTTTACCATCCTTCGCACCCTGAATGATACCGGGAAGATCGAGAATCTGGATTTTGGCACCGTTATAAATGACCTGACCAGGCACGGTGGTGAGCTAAAAAGATGGGGTTAGCTACATGGTGCACAGCAAAACTCCGATGACTTTACCGTTGTGAACTCGTATGCGGCCGCTACAGTTCGAATCAGTATCTCTGCACTTCCACATTGGCTGGAGCACAATATACGAACCTTCGGAATGCTGGCCCGTCAGCCTGCTCATCAGGGTACTTTTACCCACTGAAGGGAAGCCAATAAAACCACTGTTCAATAATTAGTCTCGCCATTCTCGAGGCGTATTGCGAAAGTATTAAGACACATACACACTGGCAACACCGGTTCTAGCAACGTCGAATCCGACTACGTTCTCATTAGCAATCAGTCTCGCTATAAAAGCAGCGTCATGTCTTACCGCCGCCACCACCACCACTAGAAGAGGGTGTGAGCAGCTCGCGCTTCAATTTGGCGAGTTTTGCCTTCAGCTGCCCTATAATTTTATATAAGATACTATCCAAAACGGGTTGGTGGGGATTGGTGATTTATATACCAAGATGGAAGGATGTCGCCTTGTTCTTCTGAGTCCGAGCCATCTACCATGGTGTAAGTATCCTCGATCGATATACGCATTGGCCGTTGCTCACTTCGGACTCAATCTCCTTGATCTATTCGATTCGAGCTGTTAGCGGTGAATTATGATATCATGGGCAGCAGAATTTCCTTGCCTTATCCACCGTGGTCGCCATATTAAAAGAGGAGGTGCAGAACCACAGTAATGACTGTATTCACTCTCGATCGGTCGCACAGCGGTCGCTGAGGGCGAAGAAAAAAGATGTTACGAAGGAGTGTTGCGAGGCTAATCCAAAGATTTGCTTCCCCGCCAAAATGCAAGATGACGGGGCGATATTCGAACTGGCCGGGGCGGAAGAACGTGGGACCGCGCAAATCCTTAATCCTTGCATGCCGCCGATCAGACTGCATATCGCCGAGCAAGAAATTCCATGAGTCTTTCCCGATGCCAGCCGTCAGGGCCAATGCTGCTCCTCGATGTGGAAGTTGTGATGTGTCTTCCTGCCAGTTCAGTGGCACACGAACGTTCAAAACGGCGGTATGACCTGTGCTGGCCAATATGAAGCGGTCAATCCAGCCAGGCCCTTGACTTACGTAAATGAGCAAACTTACTCCATTTCTAACTGTCCAACGTCTTTAAACCATAGCTCTCCACCCTGTTCTCTTTCGCAGCCCTAGGGATACCGCTCGGTCCTTGCTTCTCTTCGTGCACGAAGCTCGCTCAAGACCTCAGCACCCGGCTTTGAAGCTCAACATGCCTGCCCTAGCACAAGATTCACTCTTTGGGAGCTCCGCAAAACCTACGAAGCCTGATGCATTCCACGCACTGGTTGACAACCTCAGTCGCGTGTTAGGCCCAAGCTCTGGCATAGACTCTGACCATGTTGACCCAAACAAACTCCAAGCTCTAATGGAATCCTACATATCCGACGAGTCCCAGTGGGAGAAGTATGCCTTAAGAGACGGCTCTCGCTCGTACACGCGGAATCTAGTGGACAAGGGAAATGGAAAGAGTAATCTTGTATGCTGTTTAGCAGCCCAATTCTGTTGCAAGCCATACTAATCGCACCAGCTTATCTTGGTTTGGACCCCCGGTAAAGGGAGCCCCATCCATGAGTACGTCAGGTCTAAGGTTTGCGCTATTTATGGCACTAGCTAACAAGCTTCAGTCACGCAAATGCACACTGCATCATGAAGATCCTCAAGGGCACGTTGAAAGAAACTCTGTATAGCTGGCCGGATAGCGCAAAGCTCAACAACGGCGAGCTATCACCACCTATGATCAAAAAAGAGACAACATACAAGGAGAACGAAGTAACCTACATGTCCGACACTCTTGGCTTGCACAAGGTATCTAATCCAGATCCCAATAACTTCGCCATTTCTCTACACTGTAAGTCATATACCGTCAATATCATGACCGTCTGCCAACGCCTACAGTATACACTCCACCGAATGCGGCAGTGTTTGGATGCCACACTTTCGATGAAGTGACGGGGCGTCCCGTTCACATCAAGCAATGCAACTTCTACTCCGATCGAGGCGTAAAGCTATGAGTCTCCGTTGCCCAGCAGTTGTGTTTCGGTATTTTCAACTTGGAGTTCCTCCACTTGAGTATAGGACTTAGTAACCAGTCCTTATTTTCCTTGTGTTTTTAAGATTGCATATTAATTCAGGCGATGCTCCTGCATGTCGTTTTCTCCTTTCATGTTTGGCGCATCGGCGTGACGATTCTCTTTAGTTTATGAACTCTTCGAAGTCCTATATGCTGTATCTTCAATCCATCCTAATGTTTTCATTTCCTATTTAACGGCCATGTCGAAGTTCGAGTTTGCTACGATTGCGGTATTTCATTTTGGCCATCTTTCTTTGTGCATTTCAGAAGGATTTATGGGGCTGATACCGGTTATGCTATGCTGTGGTATTGTTAATGTATCTCACTATTTAACTTGTTGTCTTGATTCGTGGAGCATTACGAAGCTCTCCAGGGGAAGCTCGTGCATTTATGACTAAACCTTTGAAACGTAATGGTCTGCTTGGTAGGGCTGTCCTGAGGCTGGAATTTGGCTCCAAAAAGCCATATCGTCCAGCGATTATGAATTTGGAGTGTTGATTTTGCCAATGGGTAGATGTAGCTGTTGCTATCTAAAGGAAGGATTATTCGTTTTGGAAAGGGGGAGATTATGGGTTTTGTGATACTCCAGACCGACCTCAGATGGGAACGAGCTTCTCCCTGTAGCGTCATTTGCCAAGCCTTGCCGTGCAAGCATCTCGAAAACGTCAACGTTTCGGCCCTCAACATACCGAACCAAACTTGCTTCTGCCCTTACACTCCAAAATCTAACGCCAAATGTTATGCCCTTTAACCCTCCATAACACTTGCTCCAATGCACCCGGTCGTCTCTGCAATCGCTGAATATGGGGTCCAATATTCGCATTTCATGCTCCCGGCCGTCTTCTTCGTCGCGTCCCTTATCACCAGAATCGGCACTCCTGTCCAACACACATTGCTCGTGGCCTCGATATCATGGACCCTAGTCTGGATATTCACCATCCTCAGAGTCGGCATATTCTCGCGCAAAGGAAACAGCCCCTACAAAAAGACTGCTTTGGCTGCAGGAGGATTTTTTGCGTTCGCGCAGATATGTGAACGGGCGGCACGCGACAGGGAGGGCATACAATGGACAAAGGTGATAACCCATACCAAGGTTCAATTGCGATTGACTTACATTGATCTAGGCCCTCCTCCCCTTCCTTGTATATATTGTCCCCGAAAATAGTCTCGGGATGAAACAGGGCTTATCTATTCCCCTTTCACTAAACCACCACTCCGATTCAAACTCCGCACCAGACCACAGCTCAATCCAGTCCAGATTACGCCGTCTACTAATAATCCTAACCTTGTCCGCTACTATTGTACTTGCGACTCCCTACAACTTATCATCGACCTCCGCGCTCGGTTTATCCAGTATATTCTTCACGGCAGCCGGCCTGATTCTCCTCGAGAATGCTACAAAGATTACTAGGGACGATGATCATGGCAGAAGAGGCGGCTTTGTCTCAGCCAATGGGTCAATTTCGCGAAGATATTCTTTGGAGACGCCCCAGCAGCAACACTATTTGACCTCCTTAAGAGATGTTGCGGCTGTAATGGCCGTTGCGTGTGGTCTGGCGACATCTATGATGGAAACATTTAGAGCGGACGCTATAACGTGGGGTCCCGAGATCACAAAACTGGGTGGTAATTGGAAAACCAGCCAGCCCTCTTGGACGATCGGGCTCAGTCTGCTCATGATATTCGTGAGCGGGATTGAGAATGTGTTCATGTTCATGATGGTACGTCGGTAACCATTCCTCCTGCCATTGCTCCCTATTTCCTTTTCACTTCACAAGTCTATCCTCCTTCGATCAGCACCATTTACCCTTCATTTCTTTTGTCCCTAAAGGCCCTCTCCCTCATCGAAGGAAGCAGCAGTACTGACCATCATTTAGCTTAATCAGCAAGGTGCTGTTCGGACTTCATTCGTCCCCCTAATCTCATATCTGATTGCCCGTCTTAAAACTTCGATTTCGATTCACGGTGTTTGGTTCACAGTTATATGCATTCTTACAATTTCTCACTTTCTACACGATTCATCAACCTCCATGATGCATTTAGATCGGAGAAGCACTGCACGTACCAAGCGGACTATCAGTCTGCTTGCACTTGTTTCACTGTTCTTATTTGGCCTCCAAAATCTTGCCACGAGGATCCAGCAACTACACTTTACAATACCCGAATTCAACCCACTTCCCATAACGACGCCTGACGCTGTATTTGCACCGGTTCCTATCGATTTGAAAAGCGGTCATCCTGCGGATCAGCTTGTCAATTCTGCCGAACAGGAGTTCCATGCTGTACTAAATAGGCAATCGAAAACGTTAGCAGAGGCGGTAACGGAATACCGTCGTCGCTATGGTATGCCACCGCCCCCGCATTTTGACAAATGGTTTGAAATGGCGCGAAGATCGGGGATGCAACTCATCGATGAGTTTGATACAATCAACGAGTCTCTCCTTCCATACTGGGCGCTTAAACCAGCAACGATACGAGCACGTTTGAGACAAACACTAGGCATGGAAGAGAACCAATTGATCGGAATCCTGATCCGGGACGGCGCGGTGGTAAAGGTAGAAGGCGGTCCGGATTGGCAGCAGAAGGCTACAGTTGGAATGCTAAAGAAATTCGTAGAGTTCCTGCCGGATATGGATCTAGCGTTCAATGTACATGACGAGCCACGCGTTGTCGTACCGCATGACAAGCTGTCAATGTACGTCGAAAGTGCCCGAAACAAAAAGTCGTTCTCTTCCCTTCTCGGTAGCACGGAACCAAGGAACTCTTTCTCCGGACGCCCCGCTGATATGAACAACGGCAAACGCTTCGAAGAAGCAAAGACCACTGTCTTTAACCGATATGCTCACCAACAAACCTGGACTTCGTCATGCCTTTCCTGCTCGATCCATAGTCCAGCGCGCAGTTACGACGACCACCCGCTCGATAACCTGACTTCCTACGCCATTAGTGATCTGGGATTTGTATACAACCAATCCGCATTTTCCAACATTTGCAACTCGCCTTCCTTCAGAGAAACCTATGGCTTCTTTGACCGTCCTAATGCGTTCAATATTGCCCATGACCTCATCCCGATCTTCTCTCAATCCAAGATCTCGTCTTTTCAAGATATCCTATACCCAAGTCCATGGTACTGGGACGGAAAAGTTGGTTATTCAAAAGACCGTGATATGGACTGGGATATGAAGAATAACAGTCTATACTGGAGAGGTTCTACGACCGGTGGGTTCAGCCGGAACGGTGGGTGGAGGCGACAACATAGGCAGCACATTGTTACAGTCCTCAATGCGCCCGACAAAGCCAAGATTCTGATCAACCAGGGTGATGATCAGAAACCGGATTGGCGGGTTGAAGAAGTCGATAGAAAGGACTTTGAAGACATGATTGATGTACACTTTTCGCATGTTGGACAATGCGACCCCGGCGATTGCGATGCACAGCGCGAGTTCTTCGATGTTACCAGCAGAGTTAACGGTCAGGATGCTTGGGGCTACAAACATTTGCTTGACATGGATGGCAACGCCTTTTCAGGACGATTCTACGCTTTCCTTTTATCCAAGAGCCTAACGTACAAGATGGCAATTTTCCAAGAATGGCACAAGGATTGGTTAAAACCGTGGGTGCACTACGTCCCCTTCAGCTTACGAGGAGATGAGCATTTGGAACTCGTTAGATACTTCTCGGAAGATAGGGTTGGGAAGCAACAAGCAATTGACATGGCAGAGAGAAGTACAAAATGGGCGAAATCGGTGCTCCGGAATGAGGATTTCGAACTTTGGTTTTTTAGGTTGCTTTTAGAGTAAGTTCATTACCCCGTCGTAAAACCAACCGGCAGCATTACTAACGACTACCAGGTACGGCAGGATCATTGATGACGATCGAGATATCATCGGATACCCAGGACCATGAGTGTGCATACAAAATAATTCAGATGTTTATTGGCGCTGCTATTCGTACATACCTAGGAAAATTACCAGGAACAAAGGTCAGCATGTTTGCATGGTGGAGTTGGTGGAGTATGTTATATTTTTCTTCTTCTTTGATCCGTACATAATTACGTCGATTCGACCCTGGAGAATAACTCATTGTGTTTAATTTTTCACGTATATAATGATCAATCGTATCGACGTATCTTGAGATTCTTTTTTGCGTGATTCGTTATTATTTTTGTCTTCGGTGATTGCAATCTATTATTATTCTTTCCCTATCATACAGTCTCCTTATGTCCATCTACATCCAATCAAACTCAAGATATTCCTACGATTCACTCTCCTAAACCAGCCTCATATCTTCTCAATATCCAAGTCAACGACCACAAAAAAAAGCCCAGTCATGAACTTGAGAAAGCACAAGTGCATGCCATCCTAATAGCGTTCCCCGGAATCCAACGGGGAATCCTACGGCGCGGGCCGTGCGGTGGGATTTCCTGGGGGTGGATCTGTGCGATCGGTCTAGGGATGGGGAATGTGGCCCGTGGGTGGGATTAAGGTTTGGCGGACGGTGATGTGAGAAGGGTTGGGTGGGTATAGGTGATGAGACGTTTTCGTGGCGAGTTTTGTGTGGGTAGGTTGGGAGGGAGGAGGTGGTATGATGCGTTGATTCTTTGAGCTTAAGGAAGCTTGAGGAGAGGAATAGTTGCACGTGGTGAGGGGATATTATTTTAATAGCATGTAAGTGAGGGAGAGCTTAGGGTTATTCTGAGCAAATTTGTTATGCGCACCCATGTTCCCAGGTGAAGTAGAAAAGAAGTGCGTACCTAGATAGGGCGTTGTCGGGGGCACGTGACTCCCTCCCACGAAACTTGAAACAAAATCAAACACTTCACCTATATATACACCATAATTACGACCAATGTTTCGAAGAGAAGTCGATTGAGCCAATCAGGTAGGTTCTTCAAGTGATTAGCTATGCCATAGTGGTGGCACCACTTGGATTAATGAGACGTTGGTTCTCTAACGACCTCTTCTTTTTGTCGTCTTTTGGGAGTTGGTGGTTCGAGTTGGGAGTGGGGTTTTCTTTTGGGGGGGAGTCTGGTATCGCTGGTATGTTTTCCTTTCACTTTATTCATTGTTTTTGTTGTGGCATCATTGAGGATCGGTTTCCTGCAGCATCTTCATGATGTTGACCATGCTGATTCGTAAGGTATATAAGATTCTATATATTGTATACATCATTTTCTCCGGTAGTGTTTTCCTTCTTCAAGAGCCATCCATCCCCAAGACTAAATTCTCGACACCGCAATTTCATCCGAAATTCAGTGAAGCAGACAACCACACGTGTTTGCCAACGCTCACCAAAAGATTGAATACAAAGAATTCCGGATTCCCTGGGTCAGCTACTGGCATTCCTTATCATTTGTCAGTGATATCTATATGTTCAATATGACATTCACTTAGGAGGGGACCCACAAGAACTCCTCTCGGTCATCCACATTCCCTGGCGCCCTAAACAACAACTAGAACCCCTAACTACTCTCAATCTACAAGCCTTCACCCTCGCAAACCTAAAAACACACGCAATCTACCAAATCGATCATTCATTTCCCATAACGCAACAGATCATTAGAATCATAATTAATATGCTACATATCCTCTTACCCACCTTCCTCTTAAGTGGATTCCAACCAGAACTAACTAATATATCTAGGTTCAAGGGACATGATAATCCTAAATACTCTCATAAAACTCTTTATGCCGCACAACCGGATTAGACCTTGGAACATGAGACGTCAAACTATATGCCTTATCTACGATTACCATCTAGGTATAATATATATGTAGATGAACAGATACAGAGCAAATGTCTAGAATGCAAAGTTTGAATATGATAGTACTGCTACAAGTGTTCTGAGACTGTGTGGGTTCGGAAATGTTGGAGGGGGGGTAACCTTTGACTAAGTCACGACCTATTGTTCATGAGCAACTTCACCTATTAGAGTTAATCATCTAGCAGATGACGATATAGGAAGTCTACTAGAATCATCATCACTTAAGAATTAACAATCACCCCTTTACTTATCAGTCACTAGAATCACTCTTCTTCTACAATGTAGATAGCTAGGTAGATTCATTAAGACTTAATTTTATTCACTCTTATCTATCACCGCTCCCATCTACCTATCCATCTAGTGCCCCACGAATAATATAGCAGATGTGCTACCTAGCTACCCCATCACACTATAACCTACGATTAAGTCACGACCTACAATGCAACCTATAACTAAATCCCAACTTCCTCGCAACATGTCACAATACCACTCATAGTCGTGACTAACTCACAGATATAACACAACCCCTTTAAACCCACCCAACCCATTAAAAAAGACATAAAACCACTCATTAACACAATATCTCATATGCTGACACCAGCAAAACCAAAGCCTCTAATCTATTGCTATAAATAAAGTGGAACATTATAGAGTACTTGTGACTAAGTCACGCCTTACCCCTGACAATGTCGTAAGTAACTCGGAACTATGTCACGGGTATTGCTGTTATATCCGGTTTGAAGCCCTGACCTAACATTAACAACCAACACAGCAATACTATACTAAACCTTCTCATTCTACATAAACCTACTATTATATAGCATCTACAGAGTAGATTTTCCTTACATGAATTAACCTGACTCATTCCCTTCCCCACCTCTAAATAGAAATCCCCACACCAGGGCTGCACATACCCCCTTGTACAAGGATCTTTAGATCTGTCTTTAGATGCCTGATGTCACTGCCCTAGTGATCACTGCGAGTACTGCTTGGTTCATAATGATTACTATAGTGAATTTGATTAAGATTTAAAGTACGTGTACGTTCAAGGATATATATGAAGTGTTCCAGTAACAGGTTCCAGACCTTATGGTTACGAATACTAGCAAATCTGGCAGGGACTTGATACATTGGTAGGATAGAAATTATAGACGTAGCTCATGTACCAGAATCTAAAGGTATAGAATAAAGAAAATGAACTTATAATGACCTCAGGACACTTGAAACTACCAATACCAAGAGCCTTGGACAAAAAAAACTGAGTCAATAAAAACCCGCCAAGAGAGTTAAAATGAATAAAAAGCAGGGGTATAGATAAAGGCCTTGGAACGATAACATAATCCGTACAGTAATTTTTGCAAACTATCCACGCTAGGAATCTAAAACACACAATGAAATCTAGGATTCTGGTCCAGGAATGTATTGTATTTCAATTTCGTCGGCAGGTAGTGGTAATACCGTGGTTACCTTCGAACGAACTCTTGTCGCTCGAGTCGTCCTTATCTGAAATGGTAATGCCTGGGCCTTTCTTTGTGGGCGATGGTGCGGCACTGCTTATGTGTACCTCTGTTTCTTGCCAGATGCGTATCGATTGTAGTGGCACGGCGTCCCTTTGCGTGTTTATTCTCTCCTGGCTTTCGCTTCTCTCGATGTCTCGTTCTAATCGACTGGATACGGAGCTTGGGTTTGTGTGGTCGGCGCCGTTGCCATGCTGGATGTAAGTGGTTCGGCTTCGTCCTTTGCGGGAAGCGGAGTTTTGGTAATGGTGGTCGTGAGATGAGCCGGCGAAGGAACGAAGGGATGGAATGAGGCGTTGTAGTAATGTCCAGGTGTAAGGAACGTTGGAGACGATAATGGCAGTGGAAGTCTCCCGGACATACCAGAAGACCCAGGAGGAGCCGAAAGGTTCACTAAAGGAGTAGACTTTGGTGAGGATGGCGCAAAGGATCTGATCTATGTTAGAGAGTAAATGAAATCAGGACCTAACCTTACATACCTCGAATGAACCAAGACTGAAGACACCAATGAGCAATGCTTTCCTCTTCCATGGCAATTGTGCTTTGATAACGACTGGCATCGGAATCGAGATGATGAAAAGATCAGTAGAGATATTAAGTACGGTTTGGGTGATAAGATGGTTCAACACAGTCGAGCATTGGGCTGCATGGTCGGATTAGCATTTTGATTCACAGTTACGATGTTGGCGTAACTCACGATCTGGTGCGGGAACAGCCCAATATCCAGTGAAAGGTCGACACCACACTGCGTAGTAAAGAACCTCCATCAAAATGAAAGCAAACGCAGTGTAGCAGGCTGCAATTTTGACGGCAAGATGTTGTTTTAAACTCATTCTAGTTTAGAAATTAGCTGTGAGCTTCCCACAAACCACAGGATAACATACGTCAAGCGACCATACATGATCAGCAAGCACACTTTGATGATCCATAATGTCCCACATTGGAGTTGTTCAGAGGCAAGCCCAATCTTGCTCCCATATATTCGTGCGTCCATTTCCTCCTGTGACATGCCTGGGATTTCGCTGGCGTCTACGAGATTGGATATCGAGTCGGCTGATATGTTGACGCATGTTATAAGGGCAGTGTATGTACACCAGGCGAATATCATGAGGAGATCATCGGTTTGAAGTCGTTTTATGTGACCCAAGAACAAAGTTCGCGATACTCTACGTCAGTGAGCCTCAAGAACTGTGACAGAAATCCAAGAAAGCTTACAATCTCGACAAAAGCACAAGGGTCGCGAACGAGTACCACGTCCATGATTCGATCTTTAGGGCTCTCATTATGACTGAATTCGTTCACAAAGGAAAGACGACGAAGAAAAACAAGAGAGCGGAAAAACGAGAGTAGTTGAGTATGGCACTACGGCAGGATATAAGTGGATACAACCGCACATATAAAAGACATGTTAAGTCCAATGGTGTAGAAGACCCTTGTGTCGAACTACATTCCATCGGGTGATCTGATGGCAGTGTCAAACATAGTGGAGAGTAGATGGTACTAGATAACAGGTAGAAGCCATAGCACCCCTATAGTGAGTGGCGTTTGCCGTCCGCAACAGAGGGCGAGATCACTTGCGCAGCGGTTGAGCATGCAAAACCCATCCTGCTGGAAACTGGAATCATGGTAGCGTCACTACGGCTCGTCGAACCCTGTCGCCTCGTGTTGACATGGCATAAGTGCGGTTGTTAAAACCGTTTAGTAGCGGACTGGCAAGGCTCGGCTGCTGCGGGAGGCATCCGATTTAGTGAACTGACAGCAAGCCAAAGAAATGCAACGGCAGACTCCAGAGCCAAGAGCGGTTGGGAGCAAAAATAACAGTCAAGCGTGAGTGCCCCTATTGCTGGACGGGTTTTGGTGGTGGTGAGAGAGAGCGCTAGGTGTTTAGATGACCAGGGTGGGTAAAGAACAATACTCGGACCCTTTGGGCTAAGGCCAGTCAATGGCTGAGGAAGTTCAAATAGAATTTGGATCGTCTGCGAGCCGTTCCTGCGGCTGACTCGCGCCCGTCAATGACACGCAACCATAGCCACATAGTGAGCTGAGTAGACAGGGCCGGAAGCCAAGAGACGTGAAAGGAGCAGATACTGACTCCTGTACCAGCTTCATCCGTCCAGAGAACCATGGGGACTTTCAAACGTCTAATGTTTTGGGGAAAGTAGAGAAGATTGATCGAAGGGTAGTAGAAGCATGCCTGTGATCTGGGGGTTGGTTGCGGTCTCAAGTGGATAAGGCGGAGGGTGGGTTAATGCAAATACTGGACGCGATTGCACGGCAGACGCGCAACCTAGCGATCCTTCAACCCCACAGATATTGTATCACTTCTCAGCGTGATTCCGCAAAGAGAGGCCAATCGCCTTCGCCGAGGGCCAGAGCCAGCGACAGAGCGGATGTGTAGGATGCGAAGGAAAATTGGAGACGAGGTCAGCAGAGGATTGCAAAGAAAGCCTTACGCAGTTCGCTAGGCGGCCAAGATGATCGGCCCGGGCATTTCCCAACCGAAAGCCACCTCGGTTCCCCCTGCAGCAGCACCGAAATATGCGACATCTCCCCAGTCCACCATTATTATTCGTACGGACGACGCTGCGAAACCCATGCCCAGTCTCGATCCTCGACGACTGCGTATTGTACGATAGCCCTGAGGAATCACACCAACTGCATCTGGACGGAAGATTTTCCTTGGGGTTAGATCATTGCATCGTGGTGGAGATCTCCTGCGTATACTACATATTTTTGCGCGACCGGCGGGAAATCCTTTTCTTTGCCTCTTCTTTTTCAGCTACAGTACATACATAAGGGTGCCTACATGTATACATACATACGCAATTCTTAGGACCGAAAGCACAACAGCTGTGTGGCACATGCCTTTACAAGGTTAGTCCCATCTATACCTCAACTCCCATCGTTCCCCGTGACGGAACATCCTGTAGCGTAGAGGCGTGTGCGGAGGCGTTCGTGGTTGTCCCTTGCATGTTTCCACTTCATCGTTCGACATCCTCACTCCAGTGACTCCACTCTCTTGCGAAAACTTATTTGGCCGCTCGGCGGAGTGTGTGTGTCTCCATGTTTGTTCAACTGCTGGTCCGTGGTGCACCAAGGGGTACGTGAGTCTTCATAAAGAGACGTGCTCGATGAAGATCATCGTGGGGACCACACAATAAACACTCACTGTGAGGATTCAGTAGTGGAGAGCGATTGCACGCTGCGGGAGATCAACAGTGTTCGTTTTGGAGCAGTGAACTATTGCCCAGAGCTGGCCGATAGACTCGGCCATGAAGCTACGCGGGATCAGGACAGACATCATCCAATGTCTCCTCCTTCCCTTGTGACGAATGTTCAAGGAGGCAGTGAAGATCATTACACTACTCGAGTCGGTTGGGCGAGGACAATACACAGTAATAAAGCGTGAGTAAGCCCATGGGAGATTTATCAATAATCTATCGGACCTGTCTACATCGAAATCAGTTCATATGCTCATAGCCGATTCCAGCCATCATTTTGATATCCCAAGGGGACTGAGGCCTGGAGTACTATTACATTTTAAAGTAAGTCCTTTCCCCGTTCCTAGTGGAGATGTATCGTTAGGAAAATCACCTTCAATGAGTGGGTCATCTGTTTCAAACCAAACTTTGAATTCTGGAGCAACATACAACTCACAAAATAATGGAGCAACAACGCGTAAGAAGCATATAAAATTGTTCTGAATCGAAGGGGTATCCAATTTTTGTGCTTCCCGTTCATAGACAAAAGACAGCGATTTGTAGTATATTTCCCGCGAGAATCCCTTCCGAAAAAGGAAAAAGTGAGGGACTACGCCAAAACTCCCAGTTAGATGATCCCTATAAACGCCTGCCCAAATATACGAATCTCTGGCCCAAGGCTCGGTGAAGGAGAGCCAGCGTCCCTGATGATCCTTCCGTATCCCATCTCCTCCGTGTATTTCCGGTTTAACTTAGGTGGACTCCGGGACACAAATCTGCTTCCCCACATTAAGTGCGTCGCAGTTGATTCCGTCATTCAACTTCCTCAACCCCTCCACGTCTACACCGTGCTTTTCGGCAATAGCCCAGCATGTGTCCCCTCTGTGAATCTGATACGCCCTGCTGCTTCCGACACAGTCGATCGCTTTTTGTGGTTCTCCGAATCCAACGTACTTGAATAGAAGGAGCAACACTACGAGGGCAAGGAGGGCGAAGGGCATCAGTGTTCGCCAGGCTTCACGGTTGCCTTGTTTGGCCATTTCATTTTGTTTCTCGATGTCGGTGTCGGTTAGACGCTGTACTTCGGAGACTTGTTCTGCGTCAACTGGTGCGAATAGTGTTAGCAATGCATGTCTTGAATAATACATCTTTATACTAGGTATTTGGGGTGTAAGAGGGGCGCTTACCTCGTTCCAGGTGTCCATATCGTGAACCCTCAGGTCCCTGCCAATATGACCCATCTGCATCTTGAAATGTATATCGTTGCGTATCTTCATCGTAACCGACGCGGCTCATGCCCTCGGGAAGCCTCTCTGCATCCTAATACAGCTGCGTTAGCTGTGCTGAGTCTGGGGTGACTGGTAAAGTCCGGAGTAAGCCTTACGGAATCAAGGTGCGACCAACGACCCATCTTGTGTGTTTTCTTGAAGCTTTAGGACTGATGAAAGTGCTTTTCGGAGGAGTAGATATATCAAGTGTCGAAGGAATTGTTGTTTGTTTTAAGGTGTAGATCAAACCCTGAGGTCCATATATGCTTGCGCGTCGTATGTTGATGCTGTCATCGGGCTGTGCTGAAGTGGGAGGCTTTGCTTCTGATTCGCTAGCTTGGGTTGCTGAATCATGTTTGATGCCAATCCATATTTGAATGGCTGAACCCCAACCACTAAAAGTGGTTCATCATGTACATACACAGTAGGAAGTATGGAGGTGTTAATTTGGTCTGCTAAACTGAGATGCTTTCGGTGTCGGAAAACATTATTAAAGTATCAGGTCGAATTCCCTTAACACAAGCCTTTTCTAACCATTTATGTAGATAATACATGCTCCATTCAAACAAACCACATACCCTCATCGTGCCTGTGTGTAAAGCAAACAAAGCAGAACCATATGGATCTAAACCCGGTAGCTCCGCGCTACGCACACCTGTGACTTAATCGCCGCAAAGCCGAGAACAGCCTCTCTCAAAGCTTAACCAGCTATTTCTAAGCTTTCTGATGACGTCTTACACCCAAGTTTGGCTCCCTAGGCAGGGTCCGTCCGCCAAAATATCATGCGCGGGCAATTGACCATTTTCGAAGGGCATGGTAATGCCAACAGTCGCCTCATCGGACGGATACCGCGTTCTGTGACCAGTGCCTGTGGTATCGAACACAAAGATTAGACCACTCACTCCGCCAACAACCCATAGCTCGGCGGAATCATTATGTGGAAGAGTTAGATGTGCGATGCCGGAGAGGAAATGGACGAATCTATGAACTGGTCAGTGGAGCTGATACCACTAAACACTGCGATCGACGAATTGAGCTAGTGCTTATCGAAATGATTTGGTTTAGAGGCATTGGGATTTTGCAATCAAGGAAATTCCCTACTGTGGTGCAGGTGCATTGTGTATGCCTCCATCATATCGTGGGGGGAGGATTGTATATGCTAGGTTGGTAACGTTGCCGACCGTGATAGCTTGTGTCCCAGACTGACCGGGTACAGATATCGTCCTGAAAGGGTCGGCGAGCCGCCAGCATTCAAAAGCCGTATTGTTGTCGTCTCTGGTAACAAGAGCCGTTGCGGTCAGGTAAGTCTCATTGCTCGCTGTGGACTTGGAAATCAAGAATCCAATGGCAAAGAAGAGAAGATTAAGCTTGGGAATGAGTAGCATGGTAATTAGAATCAATATCGTAATGAGAAACGAATTGTGAATGGGTCGATGATTGATTTCGTGGCAGCTTTCATAGGCAGGTCACCCATTTCTTAAATATGCTGACGAAGCTGAACACAGGTACAGCAAGAGGCCATGAAGACTGGGAAGCAAACAAACCGCCAGGTTCCAACGGAGTAAGCACCGAAAGCAGGTGCTCGAGGGTGAACAAAGGTGTTGCCAGAAACGTAGATACATGCGACGACACCTGTAAAGATACCTGGGTAAGCACTTGAACAATCGACAACGCATGAGGTTACTATATTTTGTGATGAACGTGGAGATATCAAAATGCAAAGGTGAATGATAAACCAATAGAATTATTAACAGGATAGAGTTAGTCGATCGAAGGAATGCTTAGAATGGGCGGCGGGACATGCCCCGTCACTGCCCGTGAAAATCGAGGCCCGGAGAAACCGGCGCCGAGCGGACGAAAACTGATGGCTTCGTGACGACTTCGAACTATTCAGCGCTCTCCCCATTCGCCATCCACCTGCACAGGGGCATCAAGCATCTATTGTGCATGGTCATTTCTACGGCGTAGGAACTTTCTTTCACCCTTTTCACCCCCCGGCTCCTCTTCCGTCCAGCGATGTCGACTCTCCTCCGCCGCTCAGGCAATCTCGCACGGCTTTCTCGACAGACCTTAAACACTTCCTCTAGATCCGCATATCTCCTTCGAAGACCGCTTCAATCGCCCGCATGTATATACACACAGCAAAGGATACGGCGGTATGCAACCGGTCCACCGAAGGAACCTAAGAACAACAATAAGGACGAGAATGGGGGGCACCATGAGAAGAATCAGGTAGCCAGCGATCAGAACCAGCCCCAGAAGCCTGACGGACAAGATGCGCCAAAAGCCTCAAAACTCACGCCGGAGGAAGAGAAGCAGCTTGACCAGCTAGTATCATTTGTATCTATGGGCATGCCCGCCGAACAGATCAAGCACCTACAACTGGCATTCGAGGAGATCAAACGTGATGGGATCCCGCCCGAAGTTCGCGAAGTGATGGAGAGGCTGAAGAAGGGCGAAAAGTTGGATCTTGCCACGGCAGCTAAGATCTCTCGGTTAACCTCACAGATGGCCCGGAAATCGGCTGAGCAACAGATGTTTAACAAGAATATGGGGGAGAGCCCGCAGCAGAAGGCGGGTGCACACGATCCGGGGCCACAGACACGCCAACAAAAGCAAAAGGGAAAATCGAATCAAGGTTCGGGTGCGGGCAAATTCGCCGAGGTGAACCTCGATACAGGCACAATCGTTACAACCGCATTCGTCGCTTATCTCTTTTATCGGTTGATGGTACCTGGGGAGAATTCAAGAGAAATCACTTGGCAAGAGTTTAGGACCACGTTCTTGGATAAGGGATTAGTTGAGAAGGTTGTCATCTTGAATGGAAGCAGAGCGCGGGTCTACCTGCACCGGGAGGCTGTTGCTGCAATGTATCCTGATTCTCCTGCGGCACACAATAACTTCTATTACTATTTCACCATCGGTTCTGTCGAGGCCTTCGAACGCAAAATGGACGAAGCTCAGCATGAGTTACGCATTCCAAGCTCCGAACGTATACCTGTTGCATACTCAAGTGAGATCTCATGGTTTGCTACTGTATTATCGTTTGGGCCTACCATCCTCTTCATCGGTGCGATTTACTTCTTCTCCAGGCGGGCGGCGTCTGGTGCGGGTGGAAATAGTGGCATCTTTGGCATGGGCAGGAGTCGGGCCAAAAAGTTCAACCACGAAACGGATATCAAGGTCAAATTTGCTGATGTTGCCGGTATGGACGAAGCAAAGCTTGAGATTATGGAATTCGTCTCATTCTTGAAGGAACCAGGTGTGTATCAAAAGCTTGGGGCTAAAATTCCACGGGGTGCGATCCTTTCCGGCCCACCCGGTACTGGTAAGACTCTCCTTGCCAAGGCCACTGCTGGTGAATCTGGTGTTCCATTCTTCAGCGTTAGCGGCTCTGAATTCGTGGAGATGTTTGTTGGTGTCGGAGCTTCTCGTGTGCGAGACTTGTTCGCCAACGCTCGAAAGAACACGCCTTGTATCATCTTCATTGATGAAATCGATGCTATCGGAAAGTCTCGAGGGAAGCAAAGCTTTGGAGGAAATGACGAGCGAGAGGCTACTTTGAACCAGATCTTGACCGAAATGGATGGTTTCAATACTTCTGAACAAGTCGTTGTTCTGGCTGGTACTAATCGTCCTGACATTCTCGACAAAGCCCTCATGCGGCCTGGTCGTTTTGACCGACATATTGGTATTGACCGACCAACTATCGACGGCCGGAAACAGATCTTTGCCGTCCATCTCAAGAAAATTGTGACGCAAGAAGATATAGAGTTTCTCAAGGGCAGACTTGCAGCATTAACACCCGGCTTCTCTGGCGCTGACATTGCCAACTGTGTCAATGAAGCTGCCCTGATCGGCAAGTTCACGTTCCCCATCGACATTGAACATATGACTAACATAGGGAACAGCTGCCCGTAATCAAGCTGACTCGGTCAAGATGGTACACTTTGAGCAAGCCATTGAACGTGTTATTGGTGGTCTGGAAAAGAAGTCACTGGTTCTAAACCCCGAAGAGAAGAAGACCGTTGCTTACCATGAAGCCGGACATGCCATCTGTGGCTGGTACTTTAAGTACGCCGATCCTCTTCTCAAAGTCTCTATCGTTCCTCGAGGCCAAGGTGCTCTTGGATACGCCCAATACCTTCCCGCAGGTGACACCTACCTCATGAACGTCAACCAACTGATGGATCGTATGGCAATGACCCTAGGAGGTCGCGTCAGCGAGGAGCTACACTTTGAAACCGTCACCTCCGGCGCATCGGATGACTTTAAGAAAGTCACCCAGATGGCGACTGCTATGGTGACGAAGTGGGGCATGACTAAGAAACTTGGTTACATCTACTTTGACGATGACTCGCAACAACAACTACACAAACCATTCTCGGAAGAGACTGCTAAGAACATCGATTCGGAGGTACGACGGATAGTCGACGAAGCTTACAAGCAATGCAAGGACCTTCTAACGGAGAAGAAACATGAGGTTGGATTGGTCGCGGAGGAATTGCTGAAGAAGGAGATGATTGGGCGTGATGACATGCTCAGGCTCTTGGGTCCAAGACCGTATGAAGACCCTAAGGACTTTCACAAGTACTTTGATGGTGAGCATGGCAAGGTACCTGGCCTCATCGAGCCCAGTGGAGATAAGGGAGTCAAAGGCCCTGTAGTACCGCCAACACCAGAGGATGGATCGGCACCTGCACCAACGTTCAAGGACATACGGTAAGGAAGCGTGTACTGGTGGAAGTTCGTTTTTAAGATGTACATCAAGGAGCGCACCTTTCGTTGACTAAATTTTAATGATGCATTGGGTCGGATTTTTATTAGGTCTCATTCCACTCTCTGATATTGGAGCGAGGCGTGTATAGTATATTAGACTGTCTCCCGCCTTTATCGGCAGGGTTGTATAGTATGTGAACATGTAAAATATTGAATTCTAGGTGGGGGGACTTGAATGTGGTATGTTTATGGTTGACGTCCCCACAACTTCATGGCTTCACGATGGTTACGCTAGGAAGGAAAACAATACAGAATCAAGATTCGAAGAAGACGATGTTACTTATTTCCGCATACTGGTTTGAACATAAGACTAGGTGAGGAACGTAGGTAATTATTCTTTAGGCCCCTCTCTCACTTTACCTCACTTCACTTGCATTCACTGCACGCTTTCATTTCCCACTAGCGCGGTCACGGGACTCTCTTGTAAACAAATCTTCTACAAATGAGTTTCGTCCTCCACCTCACCACCAACAATCTCTCCCCCCTACCCTTAACACAAACCTATCCGCGAGCGTCTATCGAGCGAACAACTTGTCTCAGCATCATGACTCCAGGTAAACATTCGCTAGATAGCCCTGCCACCCAGCACGACGCTCCGCCACAACAAGATCTCAGAGGTGCCGCTTCACGTCGCCCTTCAATGATTACACCACGTGAGGAAGAACACCATGTTTCGCCTGAAGCGACTGGCTCCGGCCAAACTTCTTTGATCGACATTCATACTGAAGGTATGCAATTGCATCGTATTCTGATAGAGCATGGCCCGTTCTTACAGGAGTTTGCCGAAGATGACGTCGATTCCGTCAAAAGGACAGCACCTCCATCCTATCCGCCAGGTCTTCAGCAGCAAAGCGGTCCTCAAACTCCTTACCGCCCATGGTCTGCGGTCGCTTTCTATTCCGATGTGGGCTTCAGGCGTGGACTTGGCCCCTGGGCTGAGCCGACTGGTATGAATCGTTCAGGACAAGGTAACTCTTCGGACAATGACGCTACCCCTACGCCATCTGCCTTCTTGCCTCGTCTTCCGAAGCTGGCTTCGGGTCTTCAAGGCGATACCAACTCGATTGCGAAGATTTGGGATCGTCCTTCTCAGCAAGACGATGCAGATGCGGCTAAGCTTGGTCAATTGTTCAAAGAATTCAAGGTCGACAATACGTCCAGACAGATGGAGAAGCATGGCGTCCCTCCTACCGCTTTCCCAGCTGCTCCTATTGCTTTCCCAAATGCTCCCACCAATTTTCCAACTGCTCCTGTTCACTTCCCAAGTGCTCCTACTACTCTCCCACCTACTCCTACTATGGGAACTTCCTCTAGCGCCCTTGCTCCTATTGCTGCAACTCCTCCTATTCAATACAGCACATTAAGGGGCATCAATGAGCAGTTGACTTCATTCTTGTCAAAGGAACAAGACAACACTCCTCGTCCCGGTACCACTGCGTATCCCACAACCCCGACCAAGATGGAAGGTAGATTCAACTCGCTTCGCTCTCAACACCCCGCGAGCTTGGACCCGAGCGCCCCAACGTGGAGACCAGAGACAGCATCCTTCATGCGTAGGGCCACCGATGCCGGTATCATGGTTTCAGATCCAGCACCCAACAGCCAAGTCGTGTCCGTATGTGGCTCCCCCGGTAGCGACGCGTCCAATGATGAAGAACTAAACAATCCAACACAGTTGCGCACCAAACTCATGAGACAGGATGCCCTGATCCATGCACTTGAGGAAAAGAACCGCCAGCTCACTCAGGCGGTCATCGCTCAGCAGGATGCCATCCGTCGCGTCATCACCCTCTTGGACTCCCAATGTGCTAGTCCGGGGCCCGGCCTCGTATATACCGACAGCATCAGTACCAGACTTCATTGTGAGGAAACATTGAGGATCTCAGCTGCTGTGTTGAACGGATCGCAGTTGGATGAGGTTGCAATTGCTCATCAACAAGAGCGGAGGAACACCTTGCTTAGCCATCGTTCGTAGATGTGTTGCGTGCACTGGCGGTCGATGGATAACAGGTTGGGCTACTATGAGAGAAGAAAGTTGGAAAGTGCCGGCCTGATATAGTAGTTGCCTTATATGTACCGCTTCAGGATGTGGTAGCCTTCGAGCTCTTTATCGTGGATTAGAGTCAGACATTATTCTGACTCACAATTGCCAGCTGTACCATGAATGTGTGATTCTTGATGCAACGGTGTCAACTACTTTCACCTCAATATATGAGAGGCGTTTATAGATATAAAGCTTCACCGATGTGCGGATGTCAAATGTTTAAATTCTAAAACATCTAGCACATATGCATCTAAAGTTGCAACTTGGCAGATGTTTTAAAATTCAAACTTTTCCAAGGTTGACATGTGGCCAGATAAACGTGCCGTGACGTACACGTTTTACTCTCTACCTAGGTTTCTGGCCTGGAAGGAGAGGTCAGGGCGTCGTGGCCGAAAGCGTCAATCTCGTCATGAACCTTAGATGCTTCACCTTCCTAACCCATCACTGAGCACCCACACCCATGAAATACCCCGCCCACTTCAAAAACTCACACTCCTCCATCCACCTAACCTCTCCGAATCCACACCTCACCTCACTCTCGTCGAAATCAGGGAGGCCACCACATTCAACCAACCCTGCAACGCCTCGCGACACCACGAGAATGCCCAACTACGTCCCCGACGACCCCGACCTTGACAAAGTCAACTTGCCTCTCACCGTCGTCGACACCATGAATCCTAACAAGCTCAACGTTGCCAATGTCAATCGTCTCCCAGGATCAAGCAACAGTATCTTTAGGCCGCCAATGACGGAGCGGAGCTTCGACACGGCAGCCACCGTCGCAGGCTCCATGATGTCATCCGACAACGAGCTCGCGAACATGGCAAAAGCGTCGTCCTCCTCATCTAGCTCGTTATCCTCCCTCGCCGGTCTCCTCTGGACACCGCAACCCACATACCAGCAGCTTGTCGACGCGCGCGGAACCCTCAAAGAACAGAACGCGTTTCTGAAGAACGAGATCCAGGATCTGGTTCAGGTGTTGAAGCACACGGAGATTCAGCGCGATGAGCTGAATTATTTGATCCAGAAGAAGGGACATGAGCTCGATAATAAGAAGTTCAGAGTTCTGGAGGGCCTGAACTTAGTTAGGGATTTGATGAGGGAGTTTCATGATACTGTGCCTCATGGCAAGGACTTCACGAGCATCATGATTGATGAGTTGGGAGATGTTATTGGTGATGTGAAGAGTATGGATTGTGTTTGGGAGGTGGTTGATATTGATGAAGAGGAGGACGAGTATCTCGAGAATGGGAAGATCAGGGGAAGAAGGAAGGAGGTGAAGAAGATTCTTGAGGCGGGTCTCGAAAAGTATCTCGAGAAGGATCAAGAAGCGAAGGTCGAAAAGAGGAGCGAGTGAGTTGTTTGATGAGGTGTTGTGAGATGGACATCTCATCAAACTTATCCGGCGACATACCTTTTGCTGGATGCTTATGTATAGACGAGTCGTCCAGAGGTCTCTCATACGCGGGCGACACTGAGGCGTAGCCCCAAATCAATCACTACAAATCCCATCAAAATATCATATACACCTTGTGTTCTCAGGCAGTGATATCCCCATCCCTACGACACCTAGCATCCAACAATGGGTATACTTTTGTCCGGGCCATTCGACGGTGCTACCCACATCTGGCTTAACGATGAAGTCGTCAACAATCATCTGCAGTACCTTGTGGAAGCCAAGCAGGCTGGCTTTGACTGGACAAAAAATGCCGATCGTGGTAGTATGCGGGTTTGGTAGTTTGAGTTGAGAATAACATACTGCGGATTATAAGCTAAACCAAATGCATCATTACTTATATACTACTAGTCCCCTGCTTGAAAATAAAGAATATCGTGTTATTTACTCCGTGCATATGTTCTCCATCATATCTCCACAATAAACCCACCTTCATCACACTTGACCTGTCGAAAGTAGTATCAGTACCAGTCACCAAATCTCAATAGCCCAAGTTCCAGGACTCACCTTCTTTCATCAAAAGGCTAGATTCCCAGGTCAAGCGATCAGTGATACGTAACTTCTGACCACGTACCCAAATCACTGAATTCAACATATCGATTTTGAAACTTGGGGTTAAGTGGAAGCGTAGTCTCTTATATTAGTCTACTAGATTATTACTTTAGTGTGTATATTGCTAGAGCAGGTGTTTGAAGATTCTCCTTGAGGGAAAAGGGAAATTCCCCTATTGGGATGACTAAGCGAGGGGATGTGGAAGTGAGGGTTTTGGATGCATGAAATGTGGTGTTATGAGATTGATAGAGGTAGGATATTTTGGTTTGGTGTTTTTTTATGCTTCATTTTAGTATGTTTATGAAGGTCGCGGGGTTTGATATGTTGGTGTTGGTGGTATGGGAGTGGTGTTGATGGAGTGAGGGGGTAAAAACTGGGACCAGAGTATGTTCGAGTATGTTGAAACGCAAGCTTATTATTCAATTATATTAGTTTCTCCCTAACTTATCCCACCCACATCCATAACTCCCAAGAGAATGGGGGAAAAGACTCAAAACCCAATCCCATACCAACTTCAACCCCAACCTACTCCACATCCGTCAAAATAACAAAAAACCCTATAGGACACTCCCCATCCCCCCCACTCTCCTGCTCAAACACAAACTCCGTATCCCCACTACACAAACTCCCGCTCACCGTAACCGTCCCCGCATCCTCCGGAATCCCACACGGAGCACTATTAACAACATAGCTATTCCCAGGCAACAACTGTGCGGGTGGATTCGGTGGACTAGGTCCCGCCTCTGGTTGATTATCATATGTCGTAACGCCCTCCACAGCCCCAGCACCAATCGCATACCCCGTGAAAACGAAGTTACCGGGACCAGAGAGATAGTAGTGTCCGGAACTGGGGAAATCGAAGACGAGCGTGCAGGTTTTGTTTTGTGTGGAGGTGGAGGGGAGATCGAGGTTGAAGATTGTGCAGATGTCGTTTGGGGTTATTTTTGCGGTGGTGGTCGCGCTGTAGGTTTTGTCTGGGTGGCATTGGGAGATTGGGAGGAGGAGCGAGGGGGAGATTGTGTCCTCGGGGAGGGTTCCATCTGGTTGGAAGGGGTTTGTGGGACAGGAGTTGTCGTCATTTCTGGGGTGGAGGGGAGAGGCGAGGGTTAAGGGGAGGAGAGTGGTGAGGAGGGTCAGGGTGTGCATTTTGGTTGATGGGGATGAGTGAGAAACTGTGGAAGATTAAATAAGAGAATGAATGTAATATTTTGGGCTTCTGATGAAAAGAAATGAGACATATTACTAGGTATTTATACTTCATGTTCACTCCCACTCCTTACGCCCATCTCCCCTCATTCTAGCTCCATCATCCTCGGACACTCGTTTACTAGCTGACACTCCATACATCCAAGAAACCGCCAACAGGTAGCTTAGCTTACTCCCACCTACTAACCTCTAACAGCCCACCCCTCAACTAACGAACGGTTCGGTTCTCCACTTCTACAGCTTATGTGGGGAAGGGGACGTATCCAGACGAATGGAGTCTCTCGTGGTCCTACCTTACGGTAAACCCGATGTCAGTTTGGGAAATAAGGCCAAGAGGGGTTAGCCATGGGAATGGTTATGGATCCGGGGGAGAGAACTTGTAGAACGGGGTTTAGTGGTTGTTGGGACAAGGTGGATATACTCCGATGAGCTATCATGCACGGAGGAACTGGTGCATGGTTCTGGGTCTGTATTGTGACAGCTCCACTTGCATAGGCCGAGGGAGCTGTTAGGGAGTGAGGAGTGAGTGAGCTTAAAGCTGAAGAATAGCTCACTCATGCCTCGTCTCGATCTAATGTAATAATTAACCATAAGAATAAGCACTACAACCCATCAACCAATCCCCACCACACCATTCACATCATAAAATACAATACCAATCAACCCGCTTACCCAACCCCACCACCAAAACAAACATACTACACTCATGACGATCAAGCTTCGGAGAATTAGGTGGAGTGCCGTAGTGACATGCGGAGTGCAGCGCCAGGGAGAGCTTAACATGCAAGGCCACCATCCAACACCTTTCAGCCCTGAATCCCAGGACCCATGATTGGAAGAATGTCGTGCAGCTGATGCGAGACACGGCGTGGGGAAATATTGGTTTTTTGGAGCTAAGCCTGTGGAGAGATGTTCTATTTCCAACGTATGCTCCTCAAGTTGACATACAGCTACATACCTTTCGTGTGACGTCATAAGCTAGCCACGAACGAGTGAGAATATGAGGGGTCTGGCTTATGGGTAGGTTGTATACGTTCAGTTGTCGAGTTCACAGTGATTGTTAAGCCCTGTTCCGTATATTGAAGATAAAGACCCGTTAAGTCAGGTTCCCATTTTATACATTGAAGAGAACACACTCCTATAAAGATATCAATACTTTTTCCTACCTACCACGCATGTCTCCGTTTTCCGTTTCCCATAACCCTTGAAAACTATCCTGCATCCCTCAAATTAAAGTAATACATGCATTAGAAAAGAAGACTCAACATACAAGTGCTCAAAACGGCTAGAGCGGGGAATTGAATTGAAACCGCGGAAAATTTGAACCATCAAAAAGCATCCCTTAAAGAGTCACCAACCAGGACTCGGAAAGAACTCAAGCTCATCATACCGAAAACCAGGACATGCCGAAGCAATGGTCTAGAATGGCGCTTATCATCTAAGCACCGACAACTTCGACCCATCCCTCTCTTTTAATATGCGGTCCATCCCCGGCTACGTCTCTGACAGCTTGCTCCCGCCTTGACCTGAGCAAAGCTCTTTCTCTAACTTCCTTCTCTTCTCTCTCTACATGCTTGATATTCTCACTAACCTCCACTTCTTCGAAACGTGCATCTTGAAGATTGAGCTTCTGCCATTGCCCGTGCTTATTGCATCGTTTGCGGGTACAGAAGACTTCCTTATCCACTTTCTCGGTATCTGCGCCGTTGAGGATTCGATCACCATTGACGAGATCCATTTCCTCGTCATCGTCGTCGGAGCCGCCGTCCATGTCAGCGAGCTGAGACTTCGTTGGAGAAAGGGTGGAGTGGAGAAGACATGCCCGGCCGAGCTTCGAGTTGCGCCAGCGTGCAAATTCGGTTTCGCTCCAGGAAAGACGTGAATCATAACCGCAGAGCTCTTTGGGTTTGACTTTCTCGCGCTCTGCATACCGAGTTGCGGCTTCGCGTGCTAGAGAGACAAACTTGCCGCGATCGCGGAGCATCTCGAGACGCCTTTGGAGGTCTAGTTTTTCGGTGTTGAGAGCAGCAAGGTGGGCAGTTTCTGCGGGAGTGAAGAGGGTCGGATCTAGGGTAAGCTGAGATGTGCCGTTCAATAAGGATGTATCTGGGAAGGAGGATTTAGTAGGCGAAGCAGTATGAGGCGGTGAAAGAACACCAGAACCCAAACGACGGAAGTCGTCGATGTCCTTGGATGCCATCGTGAGGGACTTGAGATCGCGGGCTCGGAGGACTCCACCTAAAGGTACGGGCTCTTCTTCTTCATCTTCACCCATCTCCACATCATCGTCGTGATCTTTCGATATTTTCTTCCTTGGCTTTCGTCCCTTTGGTGCCGTCTGGTTTTTTGCGCCTGCAGTACGTGCAAGCGCATCCTGGAAGAACCGCATGCCGCATTCCTCCGAACAATATTTACTTGCATCATCTTTGGATAACCGAGCAGGATTTCTACATCCCTCACGGCGACAAATGCGTTTCCAGCTCGTCTTTCCTCTTCCGTCCGCTTCGCAGTTGGGACAAATGTACTTGTCAATCAATGGTCCGTCGACCTTGCTGATGTTCACACATGCACCATGAAACCAATCGTCGCATCCTCCTTCACAGCCAATCATGAAACTATGATCATCTGGTCTACGACAGATGCAGTATACGCCGTCATCAGAGGCATCCGAGTCTTCTTCTTCGGAGGCGGGTTGGGAGGAGCGCTCAGGAGCGGGCGAGGATCCGACCGGGGTGCCACTCTGTGAACCTTTCTTGCCAGCGGACTTGGCAGGCTTCGAAGTACGAGACGCCGGAGTTCCTGATCTACGCGCATTATCACCAACGCTTGAAGTTTCGGTATCTAATTTTCGCTTCTTTGCAGCAGGCTTCTTTGTCGCTGCTGTTCCCTTCTTATTTGCAGCAGCAGAGGATTTTGGTGCAGGCCTTTTCTTGGAGGGGGCGGATGCGGTCCTGGGAAGATCGGCGGTGGGTGTTGTAGTTTCGCGACTTTTAGCACGAAGACCTAATTCGTTTTGTTTCACGGCTTCGATCGCCTTCAAGGTATCCACATCCATACTCGCCTCTATAACTGAAGGAGCTGGCTCTTCAGGTGGTACAGCCGGAACAACTGGAACGGATTCTAGAGGGGAGGCGCTTGGTTCGTCTTTTATGATAGCTGCAGGTGAAGGCTGTGGGTCGTCGACCAGAGGAGTAGCTGTCGAAATAGGGTGAGGCGTTGTCTGGGGTACTGGTGAGGGCGCGCGAATTTGCGACGTAGTCGGTTCGTCGCGTACAAAGGCAGGCTCGCGATTCTGAGTGCTGTCTATTATCCCGTCTTCGCTCTCTCGGCTTGATCGAGATAATAGGACTATTTGGGATACATCTTGACCGTATGATGTCGTTCCTTGCGGCAGTCCATTGTGCACCTTGTCATCGAGCACGCCACTCAGCGACTGAATGGGGGCAAGTATGGGCGCAGGCGACGTCCTGGATATCAATGACTGCCTCCGTTGTTGTTCTGGCGACTTTGAGCCATGGTGATACTGTTCCAAAGTGGGCGAGTGTGTCTGGGGTTGTTCGATAGGTGGAGAAGGCTCCACAGGCGTCGCATGAGAGCCGTAGCTGCTACGACGACGTTCATCGCGAAAACTGACGGGAGACGGCAGGTCGCGTGAATTCACGTACGGGACGGCGCTCCCACGGGTGGCTAGTGCCGTGAGGGCATTGGCAGCCTCGAAGGTTGTGGGCGGGACATAGCTGTCGATGGAGCTATTTCGCGTTGCAGCTGGGGGAGAGCGTGCCGAGGGCTGCTTCGAGGCGGGCTCGGGGTTGAGGAGCGCAGAGATGTTGGACATGGCGGGGGCGTTGTCGCATGGACATGTAGATGGTTAGGGGGATGCCGTGGGCGCAGCGGAGGATGCAGCAGTCATAGAGGAGAACAGGAAGACAGGAGAGAGTCGGTGTTGAAAAGTCAGAGCGGGCTCTCCGTCTGGCAATGAACGAAGGCGTCAGAGAGAGCGGCACTTGTCCAACAAGGGCCGATTGGGTTGACCTAAGCTTTGTTTTGGGCGGGCCAGCCAACCACGAGGGGCTGTACCACCCGCAACGTCAGGATTATGGGCCATGACAAATGCCTCGCGCCGTCCAATGCACCTCCAGCAGGACGGAGTACAATTAACCCATTACTCCCACATATATTTGATTGTGGGCGGTGAGTCGTTATCATCATTATTGCTATATTTATCTCCATCTGTACCCCCGCTCTAATCAATCCTTCATTCATCAGACTCCTCCTCCTCCTCCTCCTCCTCCTCCTC
>AJFL01000616.1:0-26344 GCA_000467735.1 Rhytidhysteron rufulum CBS 306.38 | reverse complement strand
GTGTCTCACGACTTTTGACACCCCCTGGTGCATCACGGATGTAGATGAATAAGCAAGGGTCAAAGGGTTATACGAGATAAAACAGTTTCATTGAGTAATACTAGCTACTTGTACTTTGTCTTCTTCCCTGCATGATGCAGTCATTTCAACCATGAGTGTAGAGTGTTCCACCACGCCCACCAAAAGGAGACATTCAAAAAGCAAATCAACAATTACAGAACAACCAGCAAGGAGTCCAAAAAAGGCAGTGAAAAGCCAGGGAAGATAAAAAGAATAAGCGCTATTAGAGGCAAGAATATCCGTCACACCATAGCTCATCGTACAATTTGGTAAGACGTGGTCGACAGGATTGGAATCGTACACTGTTATACAGGGGCATAACGGTTTACTCATCATCGGATTCCTCCTCCTCATCACTCTCGGCGTTGTTGAGCCACTCAATGAATTGTTCGGCAGCCTTGCGAACCTTCTTGCTCGTCTGAATGTCGACGTACTTCTTGCTAGCCTTGGAGCCCCAAGCTTTGAGAACTTCCTCGGAGAGAAGGTCGTTCTTGTAGCATTGGATCAAGATGGCAGAGATGGACTTGGTCAGCTCTGGTTTCTCATTGCCGACGAAGCGCTCAATACCACCAAGGAAAGCTTTCTCGTGACGTTCAGAGGTGATCATCTAAAAAAGGGTTAGCAAGGAAAATGGTGGATGGAGAATGGTGGTGTAATTACCTTCTTGAGCATAGCAGCACGAGGCTCGATTTGCTTGACAATACCCTCGTCGAAAAGAGTCTGGGCGAGGACGGTAAGGGTCCTGTGCTTAGACTCGACACCAAGATCCTTGGCCTTTAGGTAGATTTCGACATTGTCCAACTTGCTTACGCCACCCTTCTCAGCAGCGGTATCTAAGATCCATTTGCCCAAAATGTCGTAGTTGCTGGCACCGTTGGCACCATCCTCATCGTCTTCACCAACGACAAGAGCACGCTTGAGATCGTCGGGAAGTTCCTGAGCACGAGCCTTGACGGCTTCCTCGGACGTGTCCACGGACCATTGGACCTCCTTGGCGTCTTCAACCTCGTCGATCTCCTTGGCTTCGGCATTGATGCGGCGAGTGAGCTCATCATCGCTGCCGGCCTCAAGCTCGACGTCTCCGTTTTCCTCGGCGTTGTTCGAGTCGCTGTCACCAGGACTGGCACCGTTCTGGGAGTTCTCATCGTCATCGTCTCCTCCTTGAGCGGCCTTTTCCTTTCTAGCACGACGTTCGGCCTTCTTGGTGGACTTGTCCTTCTTTCCCTTCTTGGGCTGGTTCTTCAGGATGAAGGAGCTGAGCTTCAAGCGAAGATCGACATCGGAACGTTGACCACAAGCCTTGCAATCAAGCACGATGTGACCGTCCTTGATGTTGACATCAGTCTCGGGATTCTTGCATTTCTTGCAGAGGACAAACTTGGAGATGAATCCATCGAGGTAGTCTTGAAGCTTGGCGGCGTCGTGGGCACCGTTGATGATCCAGCGGTCATCCTTGGGGTCGGTGTTAGTTTGAGCGCCAAGCTCAAAGCCAAAGTACTTGATGACATAGGAAGGCGGGCGAGCAAGCGACTGGGCGACGCTGCTCAAGTTGACGATGACGGTCTTGATGCCATTGCCCTTGCCTTCAATCTTGGACTGGAGACGCTCCATCTTGTAGCGGTAGAAGGGGTCGGTGACATCGCGGCGAATGTTGACGGTGGCCATGGTGACGGTATTGATTTGGTGACGTGAATCGAACAAGTATGGTTGACGAGGAGTTTTGTGCTTAACGCAAAAGAAGCGAACGGAGTCGGGCAAGGAGAGGCTCTATGCTGAGATGGGCTGATAGAGACATGCAGTAGATGCAATATCTCTAGTATAGTAGAGTGAAAATTGTGGTTGAATTTTGGAATGTGTCCTGCAGGGTCACAGTTAAAGGCTAGCCGTTGGACGAGTGGTAGCTACTACACGGATTCCGCGATTTGCGAAATGGTTGCAGCTTAGGCGGCGGGTCGAGTCGGAAAGCGTGGATTTGGGGCGAATACATATACTGCAAATGTTGGAGAACCAGCTGAGGGTGGTGGTGTTCTTGCAGAGGAGGTGAATGGGGAGGAGGGGTGGCGGTTTGGACAGGCCGCGTCGGATTGCGACACTGATGGCGGGCGGGAGCCTGGCGTTTGTTGTGGCGGCGGGGGTGCAGGACGCAGAAGTTGAGGTCGAACTGGAAATGGGTTGGAGGGGTGGTGAATAAGTGATGCAACGCAAAGGGTGCTGTGCAGAGGGAGAAGCAGAAGGGAGTCGGTCGAGGGAGAGAGAAGAAGAAAAAGGAATTTGGAGTTGGTGGTGGTTCGGGTTTAAAAACGGATCAGAGCCAAAGCCGAGGAGTCGCCAGTCACAGCAGTCAGAGCCTTTGCGCGCCTTCTCTAGCCTAGCTGCTAGCTGTCCCCACGCTCACGGCTCACGGCTCAGCGCTCACGGCCTTGAACATGGCCCATCCACGCCCGCAAGGCAGAACGCAGCCCACGCCCACGCCCATCCCATCCCATGCCCACGCACGCCCAGCGCACCGCAAAGGCAGCACGACGACGGCGACGGCGACGACAACACACCGCAAACCACTGCCAACGCCCGCTCAAGCACACCCACAAGTACCCTCCCTGCCGCCCATGCTGACAGGCTGGAGGGGGAGAAGCCAAGCCCTGCTCGACTCGACTCCACTCTACCACCACTCTGCATCTGCAATAACTAGCTACACCAACTGCATTCTGTATTAGAGAGCATTTTCGCCGACATCTGCACTTCTAGCCTGGAATGGTCTGTCATGTTGCACGGGAATCAGAAACAAGACGACAATGAAAAGCAGGGGGAATCGATTCTAGTGCGCCGTCTAGTCCTCCTGCTCTGCCGTGCGGCCGCTTCAACCAAACCGATACACGGTGGCCTGGACGATGTATGGATTGGATGGTGTCTGAATAGATCCCCTTCGCCTCCCTTCCCGCCCGCCAACCAACGAAAATTTTTTCTTTTCGGCCAGGCAAACGGCGGCTGATGGTGATGTGAATGTATTTGGTCATCGGTTGCTCGGTCATCGTGATTCCCGTTACACCTGTCGTACACCAACGTTTTCCATGGTGATGAGATTGATTGATTGACGGTTGCACCTAGTCAGGAATTCCCTGTCGTCCTGAATACAATCGCACATGATTCTTGCTAGATTTTTATTGTCTATCCCCATTCCCAATGTTTGGTACGCCAAACCAGTTGTCAACCATGAATCTGTTTCCCCAGGAATTCCGCCGTTATTGCAATGTCCCAGTCCAATGAATGATGGTAAAAATTTTTGGTGTTGCACCCTCATCCATCGCCCAATGATTCGTGTCTCTGTCGCACCAAGCAGGCCTTTCTTCGGCTTGCCCCTCCAAACTCGACTCGCATCGCATCGCATCGCGTCCTGTCTGGCCTGTCCTACACGGCCAACAATGCCATTCATCTGATCTTATCGATAGCTGATTGGGCTTGCCTGACTGCGCTGCAGCATCTCTTCAAACAATTGGATTGTTCCGTCGTCTTGCCAACTCGTGATAATTAAAATTGAAGCACGACGTCGATTCTTCTTCCTCCCTCGTCACCGACTCGACCCCTGCATCCTCGAGGGTCGTTGATGACGTAGTCGACACGGTCGACACGGCCGTCAAGGGATGCATGCATCTCAACTCTCACGGTCTCCATCCACCACCCCTTCAGTGTCCATCTTGTTGCTTGCTCTTCCCCATGACTAATCTCCCTGCTAGGTTTCACCAGCGAAAAGAATAGAGGAGAAGGGACCGAGCATATCAAGTGGAAGATAGAGGTTGTGAAGGATATCCCTGATTCCTCTTCTCTGATCAAAGAAGCAAAGAAATGCAATCCGTCTTCTTTCTTTAGCAGTAGATATTTTTCCTAATACCTAATCTCGACCTTTCCATATTCTGTAAACATTCGTTCTCTCCATGTCCCCGTGTAATGACTTCGCTGCATGACTTGAGATGGATACTATACTGCCGAGGAAAATAGCAATTTCCTTTTCATCCCATCTTCACACTTATTCCCATATCATACCACAAACCTTCTCACCTTCATTGAAGGGGACCTAGCTTGGCCAGTGCCGGGGTATAAGAGAACTCCGGCTAGCCTACTCCTAAGCACTTGAATATCCAGTACGCGCATTTCAATATCAATTCACATTTCCCAATGTACATACATTTATATCATAGCAAGAACATATATCGCCTTATTTCACAACCTCAAACTACTACGGCAACAGGTAGAAGGGTCAAGAAAGTGGTGATGCGCACGGACCAACGGGCATCAATCACAATGAGTGAATGAGAAGATACCCATTTTCGTGATTCTACCCCTACCTCTATGAGAATATCCTGGAGCTACGTTGAAAGAGGAAGCTTCAATATATTTGTTCTCCTTGAGAGCTTTTCCAACGGATGCAATACTAAGTTAATAGTTTGAAGCATCGGAAGCGTGAATAACCTCACTTCACTAGATCCTATCAAAGTATGAAAAAGAGCAATAGGAGAATAAAGAATTAGTGATAGAAATGGAATCTTAATCCATATATCTCATATAGCAATTCCCATAGTGAAGTTGGGCTTTGCTCACTAACCAAATTTCACCTCACCGCACCTCAGCAGTGAAATAACCCATTGCCCTTCAAAGTGAAACCCAACTTCTCTCCGGACCTCGACTTCTCTACCCTTACACCAACGTCCTCCTCAAATGTCATCAAGACAACCAACTCTGAGCTCCTTGGCTGCTGCCCAGTTTAGCTTCATCTACGATAACCTCACCGCTCACTCGCTGAATCAACCAAAACTACAATCTACCAATCCAAGATCCAAGATCCAAGATGTCACCACCCAATAAGCCCACAAGCCTCACGGGTAGCGACAACGGCACCAACACCAATACCAACACCACCGCCTCGGCCGCCACCAAAGAGTCCTATCAGTACTCCTCGTCTGAGTACTCATCCTCCAAATATTCCTCCTCCTCCTTCGATCTCGACACCGACACCGACACCACCCTCGAAGACCTTCTCCTCGCAGCCCTCAAAGCCCAGGCCGCCGAAGCACTTCGCGAGGCGAGAGAAACACTAATGATGGAGACCTTTCCGGGAGAGAAAAAGGGGAAGACGCTTTTGAAGGGATTGGAGGGACGGGTGGGGAAGAGGTATCGGCTTCGTGGTGGGAAGAGGGGTGGTGGGAAGAAGAGGGTGTGAGGGGGTGTGGGGTAAAGGGTCGGGGTGAGGTTGGGAGAGTGGTGTTGGTAGCGCTTGAAGGATTAGTATTAGGGAGTTGGTGTTATTATCTTTAATCTGGTGTTGCGAGGGTTGGAAAAAGGTTCGAAGGAATTGACTGTTTTTGAGATGAATATAAGGACTTTGATGGATTCCTATACTTTTTTTCTAGGCTGAAAGGGTGTTTTATCTTATTCTATTTTGTGGTAAACGAGATGTACGGTGTTTGATCTATCCCATTTTCAGATAACTAGGATTTAGAGATTTGAAAAGTGGTTCTTGAGAGGTTGAAATAGGGTTTTAGGCGGCGTTTGGTTGAGTAAAAGGAGGAGAGAAAGGAGTTAGAAAGCCTCTCTAGATTGAGATAATAGAAAATAGGATCATATAAAAAGAGAACATAAAAGAATATAATTAAACCATTCTTTATCTGGATAGCTAGGATTTGGAGATATGAAAGGTTCTTCTTAGGAAGTTGGGATAAAGCTTCCGTGGCCTTTAGCTGCGTATGAAGAGAAGAGAAAGGAGTCCAAGTGTTTTTCTGGATTAGCATAGTAAGGAAATAAGATCTTAGAAGTAGAAACATTAGAAATTTAATTTATCCTTTTTTTAAATAGCTAGGTATGAGATATTTAAGTGAGCATTCTTATTGGTTCAGGATAGGGCTTTAGGCAATTTTTGTCTGCATAGGAGGAGAAGGGAAGATGGTCAGAGTAATTTTCTAGATTGGGATGGTAGAGAAATCGAGTCAGGTTTAGGAGGGGCAGAAGTGTTGGAAATGTGAAATGACTTGGAACAGGATGGGTTACAAATTGATGAGATGAGATGAGAATTTATTTTATAGCTCCTAGTACCACCATATCACATGCAGGGAGTAAATCATTGACTAAACACTGCTATGATGGAATCTTGAGATGGAATGGTGAAAGATATGGATAGCATGACTAAGCGATCTGATAATCGGGAGCACGGTCCACCTTAGCTTTCCCCGCAGGAGATTTCTGGATGAAAGCATTCACAGCAATCCAAGTCATGATGATGCGCTATTTCAGTTCTCATCCCCTTCTCCGAATCTCTTGTCTACGTTCAATGATATTTTCTCCCCACTAGATTACTTGATCTATCGATAGATTCGTAGCTTGCATTCAATATACTCAGTTCACCCCCTAATCCAAAACCATGCCTAATCCCGCCCCCTCCCCCAGCTTCCTTGACTTGCCTACAGAGATCCGCCTTTCCATCATCGAGCTCGTATTCCAAACCGATACCCATGGCGATGGGTTCCGCAACCATAACTCGGCCGGCGGCCTCGGCGTTGACGAGGATTACACAGCTGCCTCCAACCTCTCTCTCCTTCTAACCTGTCGTCAATTCCATCACGACTTCTCCGCCATCGCCTTCTCACACACTCCTTTCATGATCACAGACATATACTCCACGGTGCCTGCACGATTGAACATCCTCAATCCGTGGCAAATATCTGCGATACGATCCCTCTCCTTCATCGTCGGTGCCCGGCAATTCCGCGAGCTCGTACACTGGCGCGCTCGACCGTTCAACTTTCCGACTCTACAACTCAACACATTGAAGGTGGTTTTACATCGTTCCGCACACTGGCATTATCCGTCCGACTTCACAACCGACTTGGTTGCATTGCTGAGACGACTTGAAGGAACAAAACAGCTTGTTTTCGTCCGCAACGGTGCCAACGTCAAAGGCTTCTTCAAAACATGGTACAACAGGTTGATTGGATTGCTACTGAAAGAAGATCACTTTCATAGATACGATTGTCCGGGCGCTCCCATCCCGGAAACCGTCTGGTGGGACTGGAAATATGATGACTTGGCTCAGACATTCACCCTGGATGCAAGGCCGCCCAAACCGATCATGGAAGAGGATAAGTATATGATGTTGGTCAAACCGTTGATTGACCAACTGATGGTGAATATGCAGAACGAGGAAGATGATCCTGATCCGAGAACTCGGAACGGATGGGCATGAATTCACCCTGCGTCGCATGACACTTTTCGGATAGTTTCACGGTCGGACTTTTGCGGTATATGACAACGTCGGCAGGTCCGTTGGGCTGCACGTACGCTGCCTCACGCTGTCCTATCGCTTGGTCATCGAATGTAGCATAGTCCATTTCGAGGAAGTTCACCCCTGCTCCCGCTAAGTGGCAGAGCTGCAGGTATACTTGCACAGCCCCCTCAGGCGCATTTGCACAAAACTCCCACAAAATCATAATCTTTGCTGCAGGCGCCAACTTCCTGTCTCGCAGTCTCCTCCCGATCGTTCGAATCTCATGGACCCCTTGATCGTGCTTGGACTAGCTTCAAACGTCGTCCAAAGCGTGCAGTTCATCGGGCGGATCATTTCCCAAGCGAAACTTATTACCAACCCCAAGCAAGCAATCTCGGATGACGCATCTGATTTTCTGGAGATAGCACGAGGCTTGTCTTTACTCAACCAAGAGCTTGTCCGTCATTATGAGCGAACACAATGTTCCAAGTTCCAAAAGGCCGAGAGGGGATTGCAAGAGCTCTGCAGAGACTCGAAGTCTATCAACGATGAAGTCATCAAGAGCCTCGAGACTCTTCAGGCCAAGATCAAACGTCGAAAGTCCGACGCCGTCCAAATATCGATCCGCAATGTCTGGAAGGATAGTGAAATCAACTCGTTGGAGAAAAGGTTGACCGCAATTCGAAATCAGTTATATCTAGTGGCCTTGACATGTATCCAGTAAGTGTGATGTTTTCGCTATGCAGATATCTGCCCTCACCAACTTTTGAATAGAAGCAATGTGCATGATGTACCTTCCAGTGCCACTTCCTCGACTTTCATAGAGGAGCTGAACGTGCCAGAGGACCTACGACAACATCATGAAAAGTTGCTCGAGACCGTACGTTTGAATCAATGGAAGGCCGATGACCAAGACGACGTTAGTCGATTCTCTACTCAACTGGATGATGGTGCTCGGCTTGCTTTTCAAGATTCTTTTCAAGACTGCATCCTCTCACATCTCAAGTTTACCAATATGGAAGATCGCCAGGAAGCGATACCTTTGGCACATCAAAATACATTTGAGTGGATTTACCAGAGCCCCGAGCCTTCCACAGATTCCAAGTGGTCCGACTTCTCAGCTTGGCTGCGGGGATCCAGTCATGGCAACCTCTACTGGATCACGGGCAAAGCTGGATCGGGGAAATCGACTTTGATGAAGTTCATCTACAATAATAAATTGACATACGACCTCCTCGGCGAATGGGCCGGAGAAGTGCCTCCTGTTGTTGCCGGATTCTTCTTCTGGAATTCCGGAGCCGCGATCCAGCTGTCGAAAGTCGGATTATTGCAGTCGTTGCTCTATCAGATCTTTGATCAGGTGCCAAAACTTTCCATTGAAGGATTTCCCGCGAAGTGGGAATCCTACAACGCAACCGGTGCTTGTGGTTACAACTGGACGTGGGAAGAACTGAAGCGCGCTTTTGAAATCGTGACATCTGCAACATCTATCAAATTCGCTTTCTTTCTCGATGGACTAGACGAATTTGATGGAGACCTTCAAGAGCTTGCTAATCTTGTCCTTACAACGGCAAAACTGGACAATGTCAAAATTTGCTCTGCTAGCCGACCTTGGAAGGTATTTGAGGATGCATTCAAGAGCAAACCGAGCCTTCTTTTGGAAGATTTGACCAACAAAGATATGAGACGCTATGTTTACGACTCGCTCGCTGAGCACAAGCTATATTCCCGAATGAACGAGCTGGATTCGGAAAAAAGTCGCACGCTAGTCAACCACATTGTCAGCAAAGGTCAAGGGGCCTTTCTTTGGGTAAATCTTGCTGTCAAGGCTCTTTTGGATGGGCTGAAGGAAGGTGACCGGATATCCACACTCCAAAAACGACTTGATGCACTGCCTTTGGAACTCGAGGACCTGTTTCAGCATTTACTCCGAGCGCAGGAGCTTTACCACTACGCCCACGCTTGCCAAATGTTAGCGCTCCTCTCCGCAGCCCAAGAACCTCCAACACTACTCGCATTTTCGATCGCCAACAACGACAACGCGTTTAAGGATATCAAAGCAAGCACTCCGCCTTTGAATGCCACCGAGCAAGGGGCGTTGTTCGAGGCTACAACTCATCAACTCAATGGTTACTGCAAAGGCCTCATTGAAGTTACTCGGTTGGAGGGCAAAGCGCCAAGGGTCATGTTCCTACACCGTACCGTTAAAGATTTCGTCGCCCAGCCTCGAATGGCCGCCCAAATAACCATCGAAGTAGGCGGTGACGAATTTGACCCCTACAGTCGTCTTGCTCTGGGTTACCTACGAGAAATGCAGGCCCATAATCTTGGGGGTACACTCAGGAACCGAGAGGCAGTGAACCGGGAACAATTCAACAGGACCGCATTGATCTTGGAATACACTCTTCAAAGTGAGCGTCAAACCGGCCAGGTTCGTGTGGAATACCTTGATCTTCTGAGCAAGATCGTCAATCCTCAATGGGGCGCCGGTGACATATTTTACGAGATCATTGGCCCTGGAGCTTACTCGAAGACCAACACGCATGCCTTCCTTGAACTTGCGCTCAGCTGCGGACATTTTGGTTATGTCTGCCTCAAGGTTGACCCAAAATCAAAGAATTATACGCATTTCCCCCAAGCCGATTTTACGGACCTTCTCAATCATGCCTTAACCGAGAAGCCAGAGATGCCCGCGAAGCTGAAAGATTACGGAGCAATCAGCACAGCCGGGCAGAAAACACCAAAGGAAGTGGTTCAGAAGCTTTTGGAAGCTGGGGCAGATCCCAACGAAATTCTCGAAGAGCAAGATGGAAGGACGACGAAGGAGATTCTGGAGGTTCTCAAACCACATGTGAAGGAGGAAAATGTGTCCAGACGGAAAAGTACGTTGTCGAGGATATTTAAGGGCAGGAGCTCGGATAAGGACAAGTGATTCTTTAGAGGTTTGGATATTTCTTTTCTCCTTTGTTTTTTTATGAAATTTGCTTCTTGCGATATAGATGATGACGGCGATGACCTTTTCTTACTTATCTAGATTGATACGAATCTTCTTCAATTTGATACCATTTCCTAACTTGTATGGGAAGAAGCTCATGTGCCTCCGAACCCTACAGGAACATACAACAATCCTCGACACCACCGCTAACCTTCCCCTAACAAGCCTTATATGTCTTCACTTGTTCCTCCAGATGTGAATCACACCCATAACATTTACACAGCTATTTCCAAATCAGCACCTTCAAGCCCGACCAAATCCACCAATCCCTTTATCAGAACCACAATAACTCACCTCGGTCTGACCACCTTCAACACAAGCATATAGCGCGTCCAGTGATTGGGCGAAATTCCAGCATCCGCTTTGGTTTATTACATCTCCACAAGCGATGGCATTGGGGCAAGGACCGGTCGTGATTTGCCGGGGTTGGAGGGGCGTGGCAAGAGTGGTCATGGAAAGGGTGAGAGCGAGGAAGAAACGCATTTTGATGTGAGTGGATGGACTCGTTCGTTCGGTCGGTTGAAGTGTGGTGAGACTTGAAGGTGGATTGAGAGGGGGCGATAGAACTGAGGATGGGTTTATTATATTTTTCTGGGAGCTAGCTCCCCATTGCTAATGGTTGTGTATATTATAGGTGGAGTGATTAAAATCGTTAACTTATATTGTATTGAGCCGGGTGTGCTAATCGTTGATGTTGGGTAGACTGGGATGGGATATATTAAGAGCATGCGGATATTGGGTTTTGATGTTATTGGTCTCATATATACCCGGGAGTTGTGAGCTGGGTCTGGGAGCGCGGTCTAAATAAAAGTAAGTCTCTTTACCCATGCATTCAACCAACAGCAAAGTAACTAGTAGGTGTTCTGAAAGAAAGGTTGTTTAACGCTAATTCAATTCGAAACTTCTTTTTATCTATTACAAATGTCTAATTTTGACCCAGTCCATTTTAAAAACTCCATCTACCCATCTAAAAACCTTGTTCTTACAAGTGAGCCCTCTCAACCCGACGGCCGTTCTCATCAAAGTTGATCTTCTTTCCAGTGTTCAAACTCTCCTGGAGAGCGCATCCAATAGCAACGGCTTGAACGGCACCGTGCAGCTTGAAGGGAAGTGGCTTATTCTCCAAGCAAGCCTCGACGAACTCATTGCCCTCAGTGACGAACGCATGCTCGAAACGTCCGTAATAGTTTGAGGGGATCTCCCTCCTGATACCAGTAGGCTCGCTCATCTCAACCAAGGATCCCATTGGGTTAGCATTCACCGAAAGCTTTCCTTCCGTACCAATAATCTCCGTCATATCGTGCTGGCCGGCGGCCATCATCCTCGAAGAATAGAAATACGCGACTTTTCCACCCCAGAACTCAACAACACCAACACCATTATCTACATCCTTGTGCTTGCGCAACTCAGGCTGTACAGCGGTAATACCGACAGCAGTAACACTCTTAACGATGCTATCCTGGCCGAAAAACCAGAGGGCGAGATCGATATCGTGGATATTGCAGTCGACGAAGATGCCGCCAGAGAACTCGGCATAGGCGACGAAGAAACCGGATGGGTCGAGCTTGTCGCAGGTTTGCGAGCGGAAGATGCTGGGACGGCCGATGGCACCGGCGTCCATGCGTTGCCAGGCGTCGCGGTAGGAGGCGTCGAAGCGGCGGGAGAATCCGCACATTACTTTGAGATGGGGCTTGAGTTTTGCGGCGTCGACGACGGATTGGGACTGTGGGAGGGAAGAAGCGTTAGCAAGCTATTTTCACGATTGGGATTTCTTCATCACGGATGACGAGGATGTGGGATTGAAGAACTACTCACAACTTCAACAGTAGTACCCAAAGGCTTCTCGCAAAGAACATGCTTATCCGCATGAATAGCCTTGATGGATTGCTCGGCGTGAACAGTGGTAGCGGTTGCTACTACGACAGCCTCCAGGCCTGGGTGGTGAAGCATGGCATCGTAGTTTGTGTAGAGCTTTACACCGAAGGGCTCGAGGTGTGTTTGGGCCCAGACGATTTCTGAAGGCTCCGGGGAGAATGCAGCGACGAGTTCGCAGCGGGGGACGCGGTTTAGGAGGTTCAGGGCGTGGCGGGCACCCATGCGGCCGAGGCCTGAGATGGCTACTTTGAGTCTTCTTGGGGCCATTGTGAATGTGAGGGGTAGTTGAGTGGGCGGGGAGGTTGGTATATGTGCTTGGATGGAAGGATGTCAGAGGATTGGGAAGGAGGAAATGCAATTGAAGCTTGATAATGAGAAAAAAGATCCAGAGGGGAGACCCAAAGGTATATTTAAATCCTCCAGGAACACTCGCAAGCACTGACACTGTAAGTAGTCGGGGAACTTATTCAGAGCTCGTTCGCCGGTCAGGGGTCTTGAATGCCCCAAGCTTCCAAAGTGGAGCCCCTTTGTGGAGAACATTCAACTAGGTAAGTATATGTAAGCTGTGGAGAGCTGATGATGGTCCATGTCGTGGATAATTACTAGGTTAGTTTTTTTCTCGTGTTTGAGAGGGATGAATCTGCCGGTAGGAAACCCGTGTATTTTGCATTTTGCTAGGTAAGATTGATACTAGGTGTCGGGATCTTGGGTTGTAGAAATTGCTGTTTTGGGTGGAATTGCTTGTTTTGGATGGGGAGAGGTGGGGGTGTTTGCGATGTTTGCTTGGAGGGTCGGTGTTTGTATGGGAATAAGGGATTGCTGATCAGCATGTGATCTGAGTCAGTTGCCGTGGAGGATGCAGGTTCAAAGACTGATCACGTGATGCGACTTTGCCCCTATTTCGGAGATCTAGAAGACGGCACTATTTTCACGCTTGGACCTTACGTTGTGTATAATCCTTATACACAGCATACATTCTCCTAAACCCCAACCATATGTAATCCTCGCACGCATAAGCCCTAATAGCTAATTCCCATCCCAAACCCAATACCTACAAAACCAACCATGACGCTCCTCTATCCTAAAACCAAAATCTCGAGATCTCTTTCGAGATGAGGAGAATATGTTGGAAATACGTATACATCAACCACAACCGAAAACCTTATTTCATCACGACCCTCAATCTGCCACTTTCCCCCACAGATCCACCTTCACCCCCTGAAGACATCCACTTAGATCCAGATCTGGATCTAGATCGCTGGATCTCGAACGTATATACGCAACGATATACTTACATACGTATGTAGATATACGCATCATGTCCCCACCTCAGCCTCAGCTTCAGCCTTGTTGAAGGAAATGTGGCTGATGACCCCTTTAACGTGACCCACTCACTACCTAGATGGACCCAAGATCTCGAACACGGGTTCTAAGCGAAGGGGTATATGAGTAGAGGACTATGTAGGATTGGGTACGTATGCCGGTAATAGATCTGCTTCAAGCTTCGGCAAGCTTTGGATCTCCCGAGGAGATCATTACATGATGAACGGCTAGGGAGATGTACAGATCCAGATCGTAGCATCTCCTCACTTGGAGTAAGGGTGAGTTACGTATATGCGCATTGATCCCATCATCTCGGCTCGTTGATGTCAAGCTTTGTGTTTTGATGCGACTTCGGTTGGCGTAACCCCTGAACGTGTAGACGCGAACGTTATGTCAAGATCTCGAACGTTTGGGTTTACGTATGATATTGGATTTAAAAGAGTACATACGAAGGAGACGGATCATATCGGCGTTCCCGTTAGCTATTGACAATCCTTTATGCGATGTTTGGGTTGGATGATGGATACTAGTTTCATAATTACATTACATTCCATTCTATTAACGATCTATTACCTCTACTTACCTACACTACCTACCCATCTACCACCTACGCCACTCCTTCCACAACTCCTACATACCCATGTACTACCCACCCCTCCTAAACCCAAATCTAGACCCCGAATAAAGAAGCTAGCTCCATACATCTAAGCCGAGGTATCTTGGGTACCTATTCAGTTAGCTAGCGCATAAGCCACGTAAGTACGCAAGCCACAATCAGCCACATTTTTCGCTGCTGCCGTTGTTATTGATGTTTGTGCGAGGTTTTTTTTTGGATGTCAATAGGAGAGGGGGTCTTTTGGTTACGTTTGGAATGGGTTCCGAGGCTTGTGGTAAGTTTATTTGTGGATGGGGGTGCGGGATACTGGCTGGATGCGGCCTATTTTTGGTTAGAAGATAGGCAAGAGGAGGGATTATTGGATTAAATAATCTAGAGATTTGTATAAATATCTCATCAATCTTCTTTAGGATCATATCACGGTTACTTGGTTCAATCCCACCCACTCTCTAAGCCAATTCTCTACCGGATTCCCGCCCTGAAAAGACTCGCATTGGATTTGCCATGGTAGGGAAATAGAGTGGGAAAGGTTCAGTGAACGATGGATATATATTTGGCCTTGAGAACATCTTGATATTTGCATCGAGGAGATTGATTGGGTTTTTGGATTTCGCCATCCCGCCGTCTTTATCGCGTAGATAATCTCACATTCCAGCCGAACCATCCTCCCATTTCACGATTCATATCCGATTAACTCACTTTCTGAATACTGATCCAGCATTGAATATCACGCTGAAGAGAGGAGTTAAATTCCAGGTTCTGTTTTCCAGGTTTCTTCCATGGTGAAGTTTGGATATTATACCTCTTTTTACGACGGAGGTTTATGTGTTGATTATGTGCTAAAGAAGATTTGAGCTGCGCGGTGTGGTTCTTCCATCATGAAGGTGGGGAGGTTGATTCCATGGGTGTTTGGTGGTATGGTTACCGAAACGCGGATCAGATGAATGATGGAGAGCTCCCTTTTAGAATTGGTATGACTGGGATTCGGTGGTCCATGAACGTGTACGGTATTGATCCTTTTGTCTCCCTCCTTTCTCCAAAACCCCTGATCGGGACCTTGACCTAGCATCACACTCTTCAGTATAACCTGATACCAGTATGAGAGATAAGTACCATGTTGAAGAAGAAGACGATGATATCATACACCCAAGGGGATTGCTTTTCTCTTTGGCATTCTGAAATAGCACTTGCGTGGAAATCAAACAAGGAAGGCGTGGCATTTCGAATCACATCCCAGATCCTCATACCAAATCCTATACCTCAGAACCCCAAGATCCGGAACATGGGAATGGGGAGTCGGGTATCTTATCACATACACCTCACCACATCACCATCACCCACGGTTCTCAGAATCTCGTTCATCCTACCTATCCCGCCTTTCATCTCCCTTTCAACTCCCCTCCTCTCCTCGCCACTCCTTTCCCACTCCACACCAACCCCACCCCGCATTCTACCCACATCACCGGTCCTATTACTCCAAGCCAAGAATCCAGGCTCCCAATCTAACCTTCACAGCCTAATTCAGCCATTTCCTCCGAATCTAGATCCTAAGAACCCGACGATACGATCGTCCGCTATCCTTGGTACGAACCATGGGTCAGTGGTATTAGCATCGTGAAAGTGACTAGAGCTGGGAGGTTATTATGACGATGACGATGATGATGATGATGATGATGATGAGGTAGTGGATAGTGATGATCCCCTCGGACTGATAGGGTTGAAGCGGGGGTTATGGGTTGGAGGGATCGACGTCAGTGATGGGATCTGTGATTAGCGGCGCGCTCTGGAAGCAAAGGCTGTGGTCCCTTCATCATTATCGCCCGCCGCAAGGTTCTAGATGCGTTTGAGCGGTTGGAAGGTTTAGACTTTAGGGTGATGGAGGGGCGGGGTTGCCATGATGCGGGTACTGTGAGTATAGAAGGGAGATAAGGTTTGGATTTGGTGTTGGAATTTGAATCCATGGCATGCTGGGCGTTTATTACTTGTTCTAGGGCGGCGGTATACTTCTTTACAGGGAAAGATATCTAATTATACAATCATGGATCCAAATCTCGATTCGGGAATTTCGATGTCATTGCATGGATGGTTCATTATGTACAATCCACCCTGACTAAATTTCAATCTTATATATATACAAAGAAGTTAACCAGTGGGCTATTTTGAGCGCTACGCATATACGATTCGTCTTTAGTCTCGAATGTAATCATGGTATGTGATGGTGATGAGAAGAATGGGAAACACGGTTCCTGCCGCGAAAGATTCATGTATCCCATTTCCAAACTTGCTTTAGCCATACTTGCCTTTGGGTTCTGGTTAGTAGGATGATGCTTGTGGATGTTCTTGGGACGATGGTACGTACGTCGATTGCGATGGCCAAGCATAATCTCGCTCCGTTGTAACGAGGATATCGAGCAACGCTTCTTGCTCTGAGCGATCGGTAAAGCGGTCACCAGCGCAGGTGATGGCTAAGCAAGCATTTCTGAGAAGTGAAGATGGTGTAAGTCAAGTGTCTTCATTCCCAAGATGTGATTCCGTTGATATTGAAGAAGGGGGAAAACTTACGCATAGTTTGGAGCGGTACCCTTATTCGACAAGGTCATACCGCAAATAATCCTCACATGATGACGTATCTCTTCATCCATGAGCTGAGCGGATGTCCGACTCGCTGGGCCTAGTCTAGGTAGTTTTGGGTTATGTGCGCAGAGTAGGATCAGTGCAAGATGGTAGTGTTGCATTGCGGTTGATATGGCTTCGCTCATCAACCATATCTCGGGGAAGACTTCACCCTCTTCGGCGTCTTTCTGATATAGTGGGAGGAAGCTATCAGGTTTGTATGCATTCCAGTCGTTACAATAGGAAAGGAGATCGTTATGGGCCGAGATGCTGTGTTCTTCGTCGCCAAAGCAGTAGTTGATGATATCGGCGCAGTGAACGATGATCCTGTTGGCCCAAGTGAAGTCGTCGGCGGGACTGAACGAGCGATCGATGTCGCAATGGGATAGGGCGGGTAGAGCACTACATTGAGTGATGCAGGCTACGTATATCTCCTGACGCAGGGCTATCCAGAATGCTGCCTGGCCGAGGCTACCAGTCGTTCGGGGGATTTCGGGTGATATCAGGAAGATTCGACTTTCGAAGAGGTGCGCTTTTACTTCGCCTCCTACGCTGGGGACTAGAGGTAAATATCATGTTAGCGAGATTGGCGCTGAAATAGCTTGAGGGATGTAAATCCTGGACATGATGCGCGGGTAACGCAACGGATAGGACGTCTCGGAAAGAATCGGCTTACCTTCAACTTCCTCCAAGAATCGAAGGATGATGGTAGAAGCAAGAATATTCTCGTCCATCCTCGTGCTAGGATCATTCTTCAAAGGTAGAAGATGCTTGAGACACTCCTGGTAATAATGATCGGAGACGGCAGGATCCGTACCGTGAACACGACTCATGTGCTTTGCCGACGTCGCAAAAATGGCGTTTCGTAGGGTTGGACATGTCGACGCTCTCTGAGGTACAATCAAGGTAAAGTGTCTTCGAACATCGCAGAGATCGAAACAGGGCCCTACCTTATCGAGATAATAACGCATCAGCACCGCCTCATCTTTGCTCTGGAAAGGCCGGACCGAGGGCGATAAATATGATGGGGAAACCGTGTGGAAATCACTGATCTGGTCTGGCAGTGGTGGGGCTACCAGAAGGGGACTGATTTCTTCTTCGAAGGTCGTCGTGTCTCCTGGATCGTGGGAGAACTCGCGGAACGCTACCTCTGAAACATCGTGCTGTGGAGGTAAAGCCCCTGGTTCGCAGGGAGAATCGATACTCGCACGTTGAACATCCGTAGAAAAGGGGGCATCAAGAGAGCCATTGCGGTCTTTCGGCGTATCCGTTGCATAGTCCGATGAGCTGAAGGTGGGAGATGGGCCGTGAGGTTCGCTGGGAGACGGTGAAGTAGGTCTTTCAGAGTCAAGATAGTCGGAAGATTCATCGACAAACTTCAATGGAATTGATGTCTTGCACCAGATCTGGTCGGTTTCGAATGCGAAATGACCGATTCTTAGTCTTGCAGATCCCTTCGGTCGAACACTGAGAGGGGGCGAATTAGGAGAGCATTCATAGGATGAGGACGCCAAAGTTGTATACCTTGGGTTGGACTTGTGTCTGAACTTGACGACTCCATCTCTGATGCAGCGAGTGCTGTTCTTGGCACATTTCACGCAAGGGCCAGGTCCATCGTCGCCTATGCGCTATGATAAGCATACGGTGGGCAACCAACCATAGACGGGCGAGAAGAGCTTACATTTGAGATGACTTGAGGGCAGTTTGGTCCTGTTAGGCGAAGACGGTCATCGACAGGGGCAACGGCCATGCTGTACGTACCTGCGACGGCATGCCTTTCGATACGGATGCGAGTGAGCGTGGGGATGGAGTGATGTGACGGCATAGCTGGACGACGTACCTGGCAACCACGCCTTGATCTGGCAGCAGACGACGACGACGACATGGCATTGGCATGGATGGAGAATTGCCGGTTTCCTAAAGTGCAAGGTCGTCGGCACTATACTATGCTGTGCGCCGGGTGAAGCGATTCAGTCAGAGAGATGCGAACATCATCGACGGGACGGTGAGTGAGTGGGATGGAGGTTGTTGAGAGGATGATCGAAAGAGGGAATTCCTGAAAATTTCCTTTCTCAGGGGGGGATTAAATTCATGCCTGGCGGGTGGAGCTGGCCAGTGCTGGCCCAGAGGGCGGGCGGGTATGGGGGTGGCCGAGGCATTTTGTGGAGAAAGGCCGTGGGGAGGGTTGGTCTCTCGTCCCGACATTGGACAAACCTGCTGCATGTTCGCTTCGGACCGACTCCGCGTAGTCTGCATCACACACATGGCACATGCGAACCTTCTCGATGGCCTGCCAGGGCCCTGCATTCTTTTTCGTCTTCGTCATCAGACATTCATCACCCCGACACTGAACAACTACTATACTATGAGGCGAGGAGAGAATGCGTGTCTGAGACCTTTCAACTCCGACTCGTCTCGATGCTTTGAAGGAAACATACGTCGTTGGCCCATCCAGACAAGGCATCACGACCGAGCGTGATCTTCGGCGGATTCCGGCAACCTCCAACGGCAAACATGGAGGAGGCGCATCGCTCCCGGAGCCAGTGCTAGACGCGCTTGGGATCGCCTGCCTCTAAGATATCGCCGTTTCTGGCCACGAGGGGAACCATGGACGCGGCCGACTCTTGTCTTGTCCCGGCCGCAAACCAAGGAACTGGGATTCGGCAACACTTCCAGGGCAATTCCAATCGCGATGCTCTCTAACGCGGTAATACGCGCCCAGCTCACCACAACCGTGTCCCCTTTAAGGTAGTTTCGACGTATTACGCCACCCCCCCATGGGGGAAAATTGCCCTCCGCTCTTCCGCATGGCTTGAACCAACCCCAGCGTACCCCGTGGGGTAATATCGATGCCAACGACGTCAGCAGCCTCTCAAATCTCCTGTATAAATAATGCCATCGTTCCCAACTTCAATTCATTCTCCAGTCCTCTCAGCTCGTCCTCCTCCTTCTCAAGTACAACGGGTCTGCCGCAAGCAGCACCCTTCAACCCATTCACTTCAGTGCTTTCGTCTTCCGCACTTCATCAAGATACCATTCGCTTAGTATCTTCCACCATGTCTTCCATCCTCCAAGACAAGAAGGACGTGTCCGAGGCCGTCCACCAAGAATTCGCCGACGAGTCCATCGGAGTCCAAAATGCCATTGTCATGCAAGATCTCGACTCCATCGAACAAACTCCCACCGGCAGCTTCGTCTGGCTGGTCGCAGTCACCGCTTCTATCGCCGGTGCCCTCTTCGGTTACGACACTGGCATCATCTCAGCCGTTCTCGTCTATCTGGGCACTGATCTCGACAACACCACCATGGACGCCGCGCAAAAAGAAGCCATCACTTCGTTATGCTCGGGTGGAGCTTTCTTCGGTGCCATCATCGCTGGTCTGACTGCCGACAAGTACGGTCGCAAAGCTGGAATCTACGTTGGTTGCGTTCTTTTCACCGTCGGTGCCATCCTCCAAGCTGCCGCCTACTCATTCGCTCAAATGTGCGTCGGACGTCTGGTTGTTGGTTTTGGTGTCGGCAGCGCTGCCATGATCGCCCCCCTCTACATTGCGGAACTTGCCCCTACCAAATTCCGCGGCCGCATGATTGGTCTGAATAACATGTCCATCACCGGTGGCCAAGTCATCTCCTACGGCATTGGGGCCGGATTTGCCCATGTTCCCAATGGTTGGCGATACATGGTCGGTCTCGGTGGTGTGCCATCTATCATTCTGGCCTGTCTCCTTCCCTTCTGCCCCGAGTCTCCCCGCCAGCTTGTATACCGTGGTCGCGAGGAAGAAGCCGCCAAGGTCTTCGCACGCATCTTCCATGAAGCGACACCAGAGCAAATCCAGAACAAGATCAAGCTCATCAAATCATCCATTGAAGAAACCGCAAATGCTACCGGCGGCAAATCACGCTGGCAGATCATCAAGGAGCTTCACACAGTTCCACGTAATTTCCGTGCCCTCGTCACTGCTTGCGGTCTGATGGTGGTATCGCAAATGTCCGGCTTCAATACCTTGATGTACTATTCCAGCACCCTCTTCGCCTTGGTCGGTTTCTCCAACCCCACAGCCGTAGGTCTCGTCGTCGCCGGCACGAACTTCGCCATGACCCTCGCCAATGGTATGCTCGTCGATCCCTGGGGCCGTCGTCGCGTCCTGGTTACCACCGTTTGGGGTATGGCAGCTGGTCTTCTCGCCGTCGCCGTCGCTTTCGTCTGGATCCCCGTCAACACCGCCACGCTCGAACTCGAACAAAGCAACGTATCAACCGCAGCGATCGTAGTCCTGGTTTTCATTATCATATTCGTCCTTTTCTACGGCATCTCCGTTGGTAATACTGCCTGGATGAGCACCGATTTCTTCGGCCAAGACGTCAGGAGCATGGGAACTATGTGGATGACATGTTCATGCTGGGCATCGAATGGTGAGTTCCCAATACATCCCTTTAGTTAACCACCAGAAAACTAATATCGCACCAGTCATCGTTTCCTCCACCTTCCTGACCCAAATGCACTCCCTGACTCCATCGGGAACCTTTGGCTTCTACGCCGCCATCTGCTTCATCGGCTGGATCCTCATCATCTTCTTCTACCCCGAAGTCTCCGGTCTCACCATCGATGAAACCGGCCAAGTCTTCGAGAAGCCCACCTTCAAGCTCGTCAGCTATGCGCGGAAACTCAGGAAGGAACGCGCAGCTGCTGGTGCGTTGGTCAAGGCGGATCCTAACCACATTGCTGCTGGACATTAAAGTGTGGGTGTTTGGATGGGCGCGGGGTTGTGATAGATGGGAAGGAAACCTAGAGGGTCTTTGAATTCCTTGTAAAGATTAGATGTGTTTATGATTGAATGTATATATAGTTATGATTTTCTTTTCTGAATTAAGTCTTGTGATAGACGAGATATTAGAAATTTACCGTTCACATGGATGAAATCTTTTCGTCTCTTGGCAGTGCATTGTCTATCAATTCGATTAGAATGATTTTCTTGAGAGCGATAGAGATATCGAATTTTGGAACTTTCGATCGGAAGGATTATCGTGCGATAAGGTAAGTGTGCCGCTAATGATGTATTCGTTTCGAAATCGTATGTACATGTACAGCCGCCATAAGAGATTGGGGATATCGGGAACCACAAATACCTAAAGAAAAAAAGACCTCGAATCAGCAATAAAAGCCCCAAAATATCAAATATACATATTTTCCCCAAATTCCCCCGATCTTTCTCTTTCATCTTTGTCGTGGTGAACGCGGGGATCAATGAACGCGGAGATTACAAAACCACATCCAATAGGAATGCAAGCTAAACCGGGTTCATATATCGATAAAGAACGCTTCACAACGTCATTTTCAGAGATTTTTCGATGTCTAACTCGTTGTGAGCACGCTCCGAGTCAGGTACCACTTTTCGAGCCGTCCGAAAGTCGGCGGGGATTTTTGAGGTTGATGTTTGGATTTAAGAGATGCGTTTTCTTTCGTTCTTTTTTGGGGCGTGTAAAATATATTATTTAGGTGGAATATGGGTCGCTAAGATATGCTAAAGCGATTTAATAAGTGGTTATACAAAGGCTTGTGTAAGTAAGAAAAAGAAAAGATTCATCAGGGTTCCCCGCAAACGTACTAGCGTCACGAACCCGTTGAATCCTTCCACCAACGACTAGCCCTCTTTCTCGGTTACCCGTATCCGACTCAGAATACAAGATAAGAAGCCTCACATCCCATCCCAGAACCTCGATTTTCAGGTAAGCCACCAGCCAAAATAATCCCTCACCATGGCTAAACCCAAGTCCGGGCCAAACCACCTCCTCAGCCTCATCCCAACCCTCACCATCTTTCTCTCTCTCCTCCACGTGACCCCCATCCAAGCCAGCTACGCCTTCTACGTCGGAAAAAACCTCACCTCAGACGGCAGCGTCCTAGTCGGCGGAACAGGCGAAGAAGTCTCAAGTCACTGGCTCCAACTCTTCCCAGCACAAGACCATCCCCCCAACGCAACCATCTCCGTCGGCGTCACCCAGGATGCAATTTTACCTGGCGAGTTAATCTCGATACCGCAAGTCAATCACACGTTTCGCTATCTCTCGATGGAATACTCGGATTATGAGGGCTTCCCCGCGCCGTTGACGAATGGGGGGTTGAATGAGATGGGTGTTGCTGTTAGGGATGTTTGGTCGGATAGTCGCCTCGATCTTTGGGATCTGACCCCGGAGCCGCAACACGGGCTTCAGTATAGTGATCTTGCTAGGGTTGTGCTTGAGAGGGCTAGGACGGCGCGTGAAGGGGTTGAGTTGATTGGGAGGTTGATTGCTGAGTATGGGTATGCTGATTACGGAGGGAACTCGCATCTTATCGCCGATAAAGATGAAGGGTGGGTCGTTATTGAGTTTTCTGGGGGAGCGGGGTTGTGGGCTGCAGAACGGTTGGGTCCCGATGAAGTGCGCGTTCTATATCCTGGATATATCGAGGATTTCCCCGTTGATTTCAAGAACTCGAGTGACTACATGGGCTCTGAGAATCTCGTTTCTTTCGCCGTGGAGAAAGGTTGGTGGAATCCTGATTCCGGAGAACCTTTCAATATCTTTAACGTCTACGGTTTGAACGACGGAAACCACACCGCGCGCGACGGGGGCTATAAATACATGTCCCAAGGCGCCCTCGAAGATGCCACATTAGCCATGAAACCCCTCACGGAAACCAAACTCATAGAAAGAGTACGCGACTTCCGTATCTCCGATGACGAAGCTGGATACGGTCAAGTAGTGCGTCTAGCCGCTGATATCGACCCCGACCTCCTACGCATCTGGATCGCACCCACTGGCTCTGTGACCGCGCCTTTCAACCCCTGGTGGCTGGGTGTTGATTCCATATCTCCGGAATACGGCGAACATCGGTACCTGACTAAAGGCTCCCCAAGCTCCTTCCTAACCCCAGATTATCAATTCCAAGAAGCGAGTTTCTTTGCCGGAAGGATCTTCAAACAGGTCTTATACTACACGTGCTCGAATCCAGAAGCGTACCTACCAATCGTACAAGAGGTTCTTCATGGTTTGGAAAATGCATCACGCACTGATATCGATTTGATTGAGAGGAGTGCGGAGTTGCTTATTCAGGCTGGGGAGCGGGACGCTGCGAAAAGGCTGCTAACACTCTTTGCGCATTCGAGAGCGGATAAGGCGGTCGAGGCTGGGAAAACGCTTGTGGAGAGTCTGGATTTGTATATTAAGATGACGGGACGGTGGAGGGGTCCTACGGGTAGTGAGATTAATGATGCCGGGGAGGGGGCGGAGACGGTGAATTGTTTGGTGGGGTTTGACCCTGATCAGCCGGTTTGGAAGCAGCCGAGTCATCCGATTAGGAAGAGGGGGAGTGGTAGGTTGAGGAGGTGAGGGTTCATGAGGGAAAGTCTTGGGTTTGGTGGGATGTCGTAATGGTGGTGGAAGGGAATGATTATGATGTCATGTTGTATTATCAGTGATAATCTAATCGAGATTATTAAACGCTTGGTCGTGTAGGAGTTAAATGTAGGTGGTGGTACTAGAGGAATGACTCAGAGTTTGGTATATTTGGATCTACACCCAGGATGGAGGGGATGTGAATATGGGGGAAATGGTTAAAGAGATAATATCATCATTCTTTTAAGAAAACATAATGTCGTGGTTTGAGTTTCGAGTCTCGAGTAATTCTTTGGGTCTACCAGGGGTATTGTGATTTCTCCGCGCATATGGGAACTTTGGTACTGAAGAACCACGTGCCGGGGGATTACGTGTACAACGTGGATAGTAGCTAGGTACCTTGGATTGGAGCCAAAAATAGGGTTTCAAAGCACTTTACCGAATACTTAGATGTGGGGAAGTGTTGAATAAGTGAGGAACTGGCGGGGTGAACGAGGGAGCTGGAATTCTCTGGGGTATGAGCGATGATGGGGTGGATGTTCGATACGGATCAACTCCATAGATAGAAGGATAATGAAAATCCGCTAAATCAATCTCAGAGATTGAGTTATTCAATTTGATACATGAACAATTACTATCCGATGATACCTGAGTATCGATCTGGAGGCAAATGGTCACGTGAGACTGATACTTCCTTCCATCCAGGTACATAGCTCTCGATTATTTATGATATCCTAACTTATTCTTAGTAGTTAAACACTTTTTTGAGTAATCTACTCACCAAACCGATCTTTGATTGGAAGTTAATACGTTCGCGATGAGGATCAGAGCACGTGCTGGAACGACTAAACCTAAACGGGAATATTTTATAACGTTCCTTGGGTCAGTGGGATCATTGAGAAGCAGCAAATGTTTGGGGGACTCTTTCATGGTAACTGTGGATACGTTCTATAAGGCTTTGAGTAGAAAAGATACGTGATTGGTGAATGGAGTGTAGTACAATGTTGTGATTGTGGTTATTTACCTGCTTTTGTCACCGTTTGAGGTGTGTTTGTGGTTTATTGGAGAAAATCGATGCAACCTTAATTTATGAGGATGGGAAACACGGATGGGGTGATCAGGCGAGGAAAAAAATACGGAAGCGAGTCCTCTGATAATCCCTGATAGACCACTGTGTCGAGTTCTGCAAAACTCCATTCTATGGTACATTTTCATTCGATCAATATATCTAACGAAACAAAGGCCAATATGTCGTGTTGAGTTGCACATTCTACCAGTATATCTTCAAAAAGTCGACATTTTCTAGATCTCTGATAGGTGAACCATAGTACAACAATGGCCATAGCATCTCTAAATAACATAAAAGACCAGATTCCCCTCTGTATTTCCCTCCTCCTCACTTAAAGAAACTCACCTTTTCCAATAAATCCAGCACCACCCCTCCTTCAACCAACCTCACCTCCACAAACACCCTCTACCAACCTACACTCCCCCCCAAACTCACTATGGTGTTCGGACTCAGCAAGTGCTGCACCCCCAAGAACTCCAAAGAGGCCGCCAGAGTCGACCAACAGAAATACAAGGACAAAGCCCTCAAATACGGCGTGCGTCTCGAGAAGCAGAAGGAGAATATGACCGAGAAGATTAGGCTGCAAGATGCTTGGGAGCGCAACAAGAATATCGGTATGGATGTCGGTAGGCGTCCTTTGTCGGATGGAAGGTGCCATCATATGATGGCCAAGCATGATCGTCTTGAGAGGAAGCGTGACGAGAATAGAAATAAGGCGGCTGAGGCTGCTGCTAGGTCGAATGCTGCTTCGGAGTATTAGGTTGGTGATTTTGCTATCGGGTGGTTTTATTCAGGCCAATGGTTACTAGGAGGAGCGAACTGTGTCCTATTGCTTAGGCTGGCGATCATGATGGAATAAGAGCTTGACTTGTGGAGTTGTTGTCTACATGGTGCTTTGTTCTTTCTGGGATGATCATATCATTTGCCTTCTTATGGCTATTTCTTCAAATTACATTTCGAACGGATGGGTTTTGTACGCTCTATCAGTCATTATTCTGGATGATTGTCGAGCTTGGTTGCATCCGTTGAAACCAATACACCTCAGCATGGGAATCGATAATTGATGGGGTGGTGGTCTACTATTGATACAAGAGGAAAATACTACAAATTCGAATACTTTTCATCAAATATCTGTATGCGTGTGTGTGTGTGTGTGTGTGTGTGTGT
>AJFL01000612.1:0-33011 GCA_000467735.1 Rhytidhysteron rufulum CBS 306.38 | reverse complement strand
AGTTACTCTGCCTTCAAAGAAGACAAGCTCACTGTTGTTCTATGAATTCTGATCCCTATGAAGTGACTCAGAGGAGACTCATGTTTATAGTAGTAAGGAGATGAAGTTGCAGGCGAGGAGAAACGATTCAAAGTAAAGACAAGACTACTCCGGCGAACCACAAAAGCCAAAAGCACATCCACCCCCGCCGATTTAGCACCGTCTCCCGAACTTCATTCCTTGACAAAGTAACCTTGTATCACTGTCTATGACTAATGAACATCTTCATATTTCAATTAGCACGCAATACACACTTAGCCTCTTTCCAACGAACGGTTAAAAGCTTTCAGAGATACGACCTGTGCGGATTAAGATATTGTAGCACGATGCTAGAGCGCCCGAATCGACCAAAGAGGTTCGCACCTCTGAATCCTGAGCGAAAGGTTGATGGCGACAAGAGGCCTACTTTGAAGGGTGTTGTTTTTGATGTTGATGGGACGCTCTGTAAGTGTTAATAATCTCTTGATCCAACTGGTTCATACCCATATCGTTCACCATTTCTTTCATCATCTCAGCTTAATTGTCATGACGTGTTTCAATATCATTATCATCAAACGCTTTTAACGATCAAATATCTTTGTGCGATTTCCTGTACTTCTTCGTTACATAAAAGCTAACTCACTCTGTGCAATAAAGGTGAACCCCAAAACTACATGTTCGCAGACATGAGGCAAGTATAAAATCTACAACTCTCCTTTCCTTTCCGCAATCTCCTGCACGATGAACTAAATCTTCCACTATCCCTTTCAATCACAACACACAACTAACAACCCTTAATAGATCCGCTCTCGGCATCACTAAAGCAACAGACATCCTAGACCACATCTATTCCCTCCCAGAAGACAAGCAAGAAGAAGCCCACGAAAAAATCCGTGATATCGAACGAAAAGCCATGAAAGCCCAAACACCGCAACCGGGTCTCCAAAAGCTAATGGATTACCTCGATTCACGTGGGATTGTCAAAGGTATTTGTACCAGGAACTTTGAGTATGGATTTTCCTTCTTGATATATCTCCTTCGCCGTCCCTTATTTTCCGATTATATTGCTACGAGATACTTTTAAAAGGGAATTCTTTCTTACTATTTCTTATCAACCAGCACCCCAGTGGCCCACCTCCTCGACACTTTCCTCCCCGCCCACCAAATCTCCCCAATCATAACCCGAGAATTCCGACCCCCAAAACCCTCACCAGCAGGGATTCTGCACATCGCCAAAGAATGGTCCATCGATCCAACATCTCTAATTATGGTCGGTGACTCCATCGACGACATGACCGCTGGGTTCCGAGCCGGTGCTGCAACGGTCTTACTCGTAAATGAGGTGAATAGACATCTTGCGGAGCATCAGCATACGGATTTTGTGATCTCGAGGTTGGATGAGTTGGTTGAGGTGTTGGAGGGGGGGTTTGAGGGGCAGGTGGAGGCGGGGGAGGAGGAACCGGATACGAAGAAGCAGGTGGAGGAGTATCTTGAGGAACATAAGTTGCGATGAGGTTATGGAAGAGAGGAAGAAGGTTGATCGAGTGCTCAGTATAGTAGATATGTAGGTATTAGGATATGGTATGTAAACCCGAGCTAAAATAGCTGAATATATCATTCATGAACCGTCATCATCGTCATCATCTCGTTCAACCCTCACCCCCTCATCCATAATCCTAAACACAAATCTCTCAGCACAGTTCCCAGCAACAGAACCAACAGGATATACCCTCTTCACATCAAACCGTCCCCTCTCAACCACCTCCGCCCTCTGCCTGCTTTCCTTCTTCGCCTCATCAACGCTCATCCCGGCTGCAAAGTTCGCAAAAGGTATTCTTTGAACAACCAACTTAACGTTGATGAACGCGTTCCATGAAGGTGGGAGACTAGATCGAAGATGCTGGGATGGTGATAGAGAGGAACTGGTGATGATGATTGTGGTTGAGAAGGTTTTCCTGATGGAGCTTAGGTGACGAATAATAGGTGCGTAGGCCTCATTAATCGCGGATGCAGATTTAGATGCTGGGACAGAGATAGTTGAGAGCTCTGTATTCGCGCGTATCTGCCAATGGAATGCAGATGCGCTGTCCAAGAGGATGGAATGAAGGGGGCGGTGGATACTGTTATGTGCGGTTCTGTTGAAAAGGTAGGTTGGCAGGTTGCTTAGAGTTTCTATTAAGGATACGTGGGATTGAGGACGGAAGATGTGGATGTGATCTAAAGCGTTTTTGATCAAGCTTTCGATTGCTTTGCCGGTGTCTGTGGTATCGATGTTTCGGAGTTTGTTGAAGATGTAAAAGACCATTACTTCAACGAGTCTTTGGACGTCGAACCGACTATCGGTATCGAGCACGACGATGGAACTGTTCTTGCCATCGAGTCTCGTGGTGAAGAAGGTTGCGGGTAGGACTGCGATGCTGGCGATGTAATAGAGTAAGTGGGTTTTGCCGCCACCGGAGCTGGGGGATAGAATCTCGATGACCGGAGCTTCCTTTTTCTTTACTTTGGTACTTTGACCGGTTTGGACTTGAGGTTCATCCCAAACTTCCAATCGAGATTGAGGTGGTGGTGGTAGTGGTGGGGGTTCTACCCTTGGGATAAGAGCATCTAATTCCGGGATTCCGGAATATTCAGATGAGCCAGCTTGATGGAGGAATCTCAAGGTGCTTAGGAACTATCGTGGTATATATTAGTGTAAACAATTCTATTTCAGATATCATGTCATCACCACCTCAAGATAACTCACCTCACCCAACCCCTCAACCTCCACACCCCCCAACAACGATCTCCCCAACACTTCCGCACTCATCTGCCCAGCAATCCTACTCTTCCACAAACATATCCACCTATTACCGTATAACGTGGTCTCAATTTCTGGGCTTCCACCTCAATCACGAAACAAAATCAAGAGAAGAATCAAAAGAGGAGGAAAAAAATATGGCTCCCCCAACCCCAGGTTTCCACGCGTCCGAGCTCCAAGCACGAGCACAATACCACCCAGACGGCAAAGCGCGCAAACCCCCCGTTGACCTCTCTAGATGCAAGTTAATGGAAATGGTCCAGTATAACTGCGACGTGGTGGGGGATCGGAGGAATAAGAATGCGCGTGTCGCTTGCGTTCCTATTGTCAGGTTGTTTCGGAGGTATGTATGATAAGATTAGATAACCCTTTTGATCAATGATCGAATTATGTAGACTTAGAGTGAAGCTAAAATTTCCGTGAATAGGTGTGCGGATGGGTTGACTGCGGAAACGACGGTTTGGGAGGAGTTTAGGTAATGAGGAGGCGAGGCATGTGCATGGTTGTTGGTGTTTGGAGTTTGAGATGATTGGCCTTTCGCCAAAGTATAACAAATATTCATGTATAGATACAGGTGCAAATGAACATGTTGAAATATAATCTTTGGTGATATGATCTGAAAGCTTTCTTAAACAAGCTTATACCTGAGTAGAATAATGTCGAGTGATATCTTCCGCCTCAGAAGGAAGACCTCATGCAATGCAAACCATTTCCCAACCGTTCCGTTATCCTAGAAAACTCCTCGCTGATGATTTTTAAATGAACAAATCCACAATTGAACGCCTTTACTCTCTACAACAGAAGTTGTAGTAGAGCTAATATTCCCATGTGTCAGACTGTGCCGCTCCCCTCCAATACTTGCGTTCGTAATTCACGAACACCCTCTCTGCTTGTGCATCCTCGTCAACCTTCTCCTTCTCTTTCCGCGTTGATGTTGTATGCTCCGGACTTTCAAATCCAAAGTCAAATGTGTTGGCCTGAGCTTGTTCGTCCTTTTCTTTCTCCTCCTGCCGTATCGAATCCATGGCTGCTGTCCAAAGCTCCTCAGTCTGCTGACGCTGCTGACGTTGTTTCGTCGGCTTCCGCTTCTTGATTTTCTTCTGTTCACCACTCTTCTTCGCACCCATCAATTTCCGCAGCGCTCGTTCAGCCAATATACCTTCCTCTGTCACACGCTCACGAATTTTCCGCGGATCCTGCTCACGTTCGGTATACACGGAAGTCGACTGCCAAGTGTGCTTGCTTGGAAAAGCTGGAAAATGTTTCGGTATCCACGTGCGCGTTTCCTTCTCTGCCTTTCCCGATAATTCTGGTCCTAACAAGCCTTCAAGATCTGGCGGTGGGGGTTCTTGCGGCGGTGGAGCGGGGATCGGTGGTTGTGTGATCGCAGGGGGTATAGGTTGATCGAGGTGCTGGAGGAGCGCAGACGGCTTAATGTCCCTTGAAGCAAGGGCGAGAATGAAGTCCTGAGGAATGGGTTCATTGCGGCGACAAGAGTTCATCGACTGTTTGACTTGCGCAAGAAAGTGAAGCATATCTAGATCGTCCCGTTAGCTGAATCCCATCGGGCGCGAAACCAACGATGCGCTGGGTAACTAACATGCTTCTACCTGTCCTCTGAACATCTCCAGCGCGGTCGGCGTGACGCTATCGAAACCTACAGCGGATAGGCTGAGGCATATTGCGCGATTGAGCTGGCTGCCGAAGAACAAGTCGTCCTGAGGAGCGAGCACGGGGTCGACGTGGTATGGTTGTTTATGATTCAGCTGGTGGTGATACGTCTTACGCCTCTTCGCGTCGGGAATGCCCTCTCCATTGTCGTGCGCAGGCTGTGCTCTCTTCATGCCCGCGCGTGCTTCCTGTCCGTGTTGCGGTGTCCGCAGACCTGCCATGTATCGAAGGGTGATGGTTTTGTATCGTAAGGAGCTGTAGGTGAAGGGGCGCGCGAGCCCTCGTGAAAGCGGTCGATCAGCGGCGTGGTAGTTGGCTATGTAGAAATGAGGGTGTCGGGGAGACCGGTTGGACGTGAGGTGAGGTGAAAGAGTGAGAGAGGGTTGTTCCTGTCGATGTCACTGCACTGACAGCCCGGAGCTCCCACGAATAATGCGGGCCAATGAGCTTGGCGGAGCTTGGCAATCACCGGGATTTGCCGAGCAGCTTGGAACGAACGACCTCACACCATCTCCAACTCTTTCGACTCTTGTTACCCGCACAGCTTCAGCTTCAACCCCCAGCACCACCACATACACCCGCCCGCAACACTCTCCGCTCACCCAAAAACATCGCCCACAATGGCCATCCGTCCAATCACTGGAGTACGTACCGCAATTGGCCCCTCGAATTGTCCATGGGATCCGCTTCGCTAATAGCGCTCACGCAGATGCTCCGTCGGAACGTTGTTCTTGACATCTCCGTTGGTGCCGGTCAGAAACCCCTCCTCCACCCGCGCTCTAGCTACCACAATTCATTCAATGCGCCCATGAATGAATATATTTACTGACTTTGCCCAGGTCTTGGTTTGACTGCCGGCTACGCCTTCTGGTATGGTATGTAATAGGATTTACCTTTGACCCGATTCGCGAGAACAGCCACACTATCACCACCACCAAGCACCACTATCAAAGATAGACGCTTATCAACATACCCAGGCTACCACGTCCCTGCCGTCCGCCACCGTGACGCTTTCTACCAGAAGATCGAAGACGAGCGGGCTGCTGCCCTTTCCGAGAGCAAATAGAAGGATCGTGACTCTTGGTGTGTGAAGAAGGGGGTACGGACGCTGTATAGAGAGCTAGGGAATGGGGGATATTTGACAGGAACTGTACCATAGGCTCCCACGGGGTTTCCTTTGTTTTGCGACCCGACATCAATCAAAGCCAAGTCTTCTGCCGCACAGAATGGATAGATGCTTTCCTTTTTTGGACTGAGCACTTGCATGTCATACTGACTCATAGGAATTGCAGCGTTTGATTGTTGCGTTCCGACTTGTCTAGAATTGCCAGATGCCCCCAAAATGCTCCATCTATTTACGAACATGACTCATCAACATCTGCTCTCTACACCCTTTCTACTAACTGTCAAGTACTTAACGCCCTTGTACGGCTGTACGCCAGCTCCAAGCCCTTTACTCCTCTTCATATCAATCGTCAAGCTATCCACCTTGATTCCACTTGCTAGCCAACCCTTAACACTGAAGCTCACGGTTGCCGACGAGGGCATCAGAACCTTATTCTGCTTGACCACTCTTGCATTTCCTTGCTCAACCTGGCGCGCATCATTCGATTTCTCGGGATCTGCCGTTTGATAACCGCCTGCATCTTCATCATAGTCGTAGGGGTTCTCGAGCCCAACAGGTCCTTCAAAGTCATCTTGAGCATCCTCCCCGATGACGGTACCGCGTAATGTAGCCTGCGCTCCGATTGAACTACCATGACTCGATGCCATCAGGCTTGCTACTTCTCGAGAGTTGATGCGCCACTCGATTCCCACATCGCCTGGTGCATATGTGGCATCTCCTTTGCTTGGCCTAAGATCCGCAATGTTACGCACTGAGGCAGGTAAGGGGACATGCACCACCACCTCATCAATACTTGGAGCTGCAGTCGTTCCCGCATTCGAGAACGCAGACGTAGAACGGCCCCCCAATCCTCCCCTCGAAAACGCAGATGATGACGACGAAGAAGGCGTACCGCTCGAGCCTTTGAACCGTGAAGATAGAGTAAGTTTGACTTCGAAATCTGATCCCGTTGGTCCGAGGGATGTGTGGATTTGTGCCGTAGCCGGTAGATTGAGTCGTGAATTGGATGACTGTTTGCTGTTCGTGGAGAAGGAGGATAGGTAGTCGCCACCTAATAAATCCACTTCGTAACCTGCTAGGACAAAGCGGCCATCTGGTGGGACAAAAGAGAGTTCACCGGGCCTCTCTTTCCATCGACCTAATCGGACGCAGGGATGGAATACTGGCAATGAAACGGTGTTGTTGATTCCTCCTGGTGTATTTAAATATAGTAGAAGATCCGGTACCCCTGATACCTTTGCGGTGAAAGCAATAGTACCATTCACTATCGCGCTGAGAGGGCGTCCAGATGGCGCAAGTGTGATGTTCAACGTTTCGACAATGTCGACATACAGTTCATTGGAAGTATGACGTACATTGGCTCTTCGCCATGGCACGGGAGACGCGGTGTTTGAGTTTGGTCTGGGAAGCTGAGGACGGGATATGGAGAAGGGCGCGGTCGTCGAGGGAGTGAGTGAAGGCGTAGTACTGTAAGCTTGTTAGTTCGGTCCTATATCTCCTGTCCGTAGCTTGTGCTCTAAGCCCGATCAAAAAGTCCTACCTAGGCAGTCCCACACCTCCTAGTAATTTGCCCATCCAGCTCGGTGCCTCAACCACATCTCTAAGAGCATTGGGCTCCGTTATTGACACCACGCCTCCATCGCACATCTCCCCGAGTAATTGTGCCACAACATCGTATGAGCTTTCAACTTTACTCGCCAGAAGTGGCGACCCTAGGAAATCTTCAAGCGCATCTGCTACCCGGTGTAGGAATTCAATGGCCAGTAGTGGTTCCACATCGTTGGAGGAAGTTGCGATGAATAGTAGTTGGTCTTGGATGATGGAGTAGAGAATAGTGGGCGGGTTTATGTTCGGCAAGTATATCAGGGAGGGTCGCGGAGATGGTTGTGAGAGGTAGAGAGGTAGGAGTACGCTGGCAGTTGGTGGACGACCTTTGTATACATGTTCGAGGAGTGTTGTACTAGTGAGCTGTTAGTTGCAGTGAACGCACTCGCGTCAGGACGGGAAGTATATACTTGTGCTCGTCAAAGATATAGAGGGCTTCTACGCCGCTCATGTTTCTTCACTCTTGGACATAGACACATATGTGCCCTGAGTCCTTGGAGATCGCGGGGATAGTGGGGGTGCTTGCAGGTGCGAGATCGTGAGAGATGATGCTTGAACACGGACCATCGGCTAAACTTTCCCCGAACGACAACTTCTATTCATCCATGGATCTTTCGAGTCACCAGATTTTTTTTGATGGCTTCATTTTTCCCTCAACGTATAGACCGAGTCCTTCATAATAAATTTTAATCGTTTTTACCTGCCATGTCAGACCGTCAATCACAAGCCCAAACAGCCACAAGGCCAACACAAGTGCCCCAAGAAGAAGCCGAGTTCCAAGACTGTCTTCCTTGTCGCGTGATTGGTAAACCCATCAGATGACTTTTTTGTAGAGCATATTGTCTCTAACATCGATCCCATCTTTAGGCAGCGCGACCTTTGTTGGTTTAGGAGTATTCACGTACATCTCTGGACACTCTCAATTACGGAAAGACGAAGCGAGGATTCTTGCTAGCAAGTCGATATTCAAGATGGGCTCTCGTCGGGCGGGAATCACCGGCATTGCGGCAACCATGGTTGGGCTGGGTATATATCGATTTGTGCGCTGATAGACTCCAAAAAGTGGTTGATCTGGGACGAATTGTACGAAACAAGGCCGTATAAAATTGTATTATAGGTAGCATAAAAGATGCATGGCAGAGGCGTTACGGATACGGATCAGGAATGAGATACTCTGCAAACAGTACTTCTATTTTTCCACTTAAGCTTTCTGATGCATCACATTGGAATGCGAATACACCACATTCATCGCTTCTCATCATGGCATCTTAAATATATTTACGCTATGCCATAAGAATATTCCGACTCAGAGGGTTAAGAATAGTGAAAGTATAGTTGATAAAAGAAATAATAAAACCTCAAGATGATCGCTGTAAATAGGGCAAACCAAACCGAACAGCCTTAGATGAGATGATCCCATAAATGCATGTCCTCACTCTCCTGAAAGAAAAAAAGGAAATAACCCCCATGCATGTCATCCCTGAATGGGTATCATCGCTGCAGCCTCCAAGAAGGGGAATGAACCAATCTTAATGCAACTCCCCCGAATGCAAATCGTCCACAAATGCCTAGTAATAGAATATCCGCATAACGCTTCTTCGTAAACCATCCATAGTGCCGTCCTGCCATCTTACTTCGTGATTCATCCATGCAAGCCAATTAAAAAGCCGCCCCAAAATCCCACCACTAACAACGCCAGTCGAAAAGCAAATTCATGATAGTTCCAGTGTGTGCTTTAAGAAAAGCGGCCTCGTTTGTGACCTCCAGGTCCGTCTTTACGATCACCCCACATATTGTCAATGTCAAAGTATTCGTTGAGAGCATGTCTTCGTTTCGTGCCTGCTCCTGCTCCTAGGATTGATGGGGCTCGATTAAGTGCTCGTTGTTGTTGCTGCTGTCGGGCTGCGGTTCTTCGATTGACGACCTCAACTCGCAAGGGAAGCCTGGAACCGTAGCCATTATTGTCTCCATCCGTATCGAGAGTGGAAGGGTATGCGAAAGGCGAAGTGAATGTGAAGTTCGAATGCGACGGTGCCGTTTCGGAAAAGGTTGAATTTTGTGCATCCATTGAAGTTGGCGAAGTAATGTCGGATCTTGGCGATTCTGCTCGAAGTGGGGGTGAGGATCGTGAAATTTCTGGAGTTTGCTTATGCTCCACGGCCGGAGAAGAACTGCGGGCTCTCTTCTCTTCTTGAATCTCCTCTTCGCTGTCATCGGTAGATTGTGGAAGAAAAGAGCCGTCCACACGATCCGTTGCCCATTGTTTTATAACCCAGCCCTCGCCATCTCTGACACCGAAGTTCTTCTGCTCGAGGAAGATGAGCAGATCTTGGATAGCCTGCTGGTAACCTTCTGTGTGGGCCTTGGCTTGCTCAGCAGCCGCAGTCTTGTACAGGTTGGTTACCGTCAATGCAGCAGATCGAAAGGCTTGATGGAGGTCGGGCTGTGGCGAGGCCTTCCGCTTGCTCGCGGTAGGCAGGGAGGTGTTCAGACTTCGCATGGAGTCCATATCTAGCAAAACCGAGGGGGTTCGGTATTACCTATTCCAACGTTAGTATGATGATAGTGTGTGGTGAATGAAAGGAAGGGGCTTCGGCATTACAAATTTAGGATTAAGTTTTGGAGCCACCGTGAAGGAGGTAAACAAATTAGTATGGGCCCTTCACGAGAAAGGACTTGTAAGGAGCGTGGTTGTCGATGACTGGCGGTGGATATTATTCCGGTTCGAAAAGTACAAGGGTAGGTGGAGCAAAGTCCGAAGGAGGAGGATGACAGAAGTGCTGGTGCAGGTGCTGGTGCAGGTGCTGGTGCAGGTCCAAGTCAGTCACCGTTCGGGATCCATGGATGCCATGTCACAGCCCCGCGCTCGGGCCGACGCCTGGTTTTTTCCCGCCACGTTTTGGCTGCATCACGTGAACAGCTTTCCATTTCCTCCATCACGTGCGAGAGTCTGTTGATTCATCTTATATCTCAGGTATGTTTGCTTCTTTGCTTTTTATTTCATCTGTTTTTGCTACGTCGCGAGGGCAACCTACGCATTTCAACTCCAAGGATGTTCATACCAACATCCATCACCATTTTGATAAAACCACGGAAGAATCATAGGTTTCGAAACGTCATTAAAATCACGAAATCCCCCTTTTGAATTTCATTGTTCCTTATCAAAATCCAAACATTGTAGGATGTTGCAATAATGAAGCTCTATTCCGATTTCAGACTGCTGCCTAACAGGATCTCACATAGCGCAGAAGCTTGGCCCATTAAGGAAGCTCTCTATATGAATTTCGACCTAAGGATACTGAAAACCTGATACTTTACCCGTTCCTGGATCCATTCATTCCTTAGCCATTCACTCTTAAATACTATCCCTTGGCTGTCTTCACCTTCCAAGCCTTCCAAGCAATCCTCCATTCACTCCTCCACTCAAAATATCCAAACCCCACCATGGCTGCTGTTGCCAAAACCCTAATCCAACAAACCAAAAATTATGTCCAAAAGTACATGTCCCAGTTTGACGCCTCGCACGACTACGCACACATTGAACGCGTTGTCTCTCTCGCTCAAAAGATCCAAGCATCCGAAGAACAGCTCCATCCCACCACAAAGTTCAATTCGACTCTCGTAACTCTCGGAGCTCTTCTCCACGATGTAGGAGATAAGAAATACCTTCTTCCAGGCCAAGATGCAACAACAGCCGTATCTACATATCTCAAATCAATTGGCGCATCGGAGGATATCGCTTCCGATGTCCAGGAATTGGCGCTTCATGTTTCGTTCACGACTGAGACTAAGGATCCGGGAAAGGTTCAGGCGGTAATTCAGAAGTTTCCTGAGCTGGCTATTGTGCAGGATGCGGATCGCCTGGATGCTATTGGCGCGGTTGGGATTGGTAGGGTCTTTGCGTATACGGGCGCAAAGGGTGAAAGGGGTTTGGAGGATACCATTGGGCATTTTGGGATTAAATTGGAGAAGCTGGAGGGGATGATGAAGACGGAAAGTGGGAGGGATTTGGCGAGGATAAGGACGGAGAGGTTGAAGGTGTTTAAGGAGTGGTTTGCAGAGGAGACGAAAGACGCTAGTGCTGCTGTTCTGTGATGAAGTAACGCCTTTATTCATGTTGTCATGATAGACGATACTCGTATTCAAGATCTATCCTACAAGAACATTCCTCAAACGATGCCAAAGGGTTAGCTTCCTCCCTTCATACTCATCCGGCTTCGTAATGTCTTCCCGTCGACCGGTCCAAATATCCATTTCCTCTGCCTTGACGAACTTGGTCTTATTCCAGAACTTGTACCCCAGGAACATTATAACGAATACAGGAAGTAAAACGTAATTAATCACAAAGTCCTTCGCACTGAACGGGTTGAGGAATGCAGTGTATCCTAATCAAATTTGCATTAGTAAGTGAGTTATCAGAGCCATAGCATTAAGCATACCTTGGAAGAAGATGAGGAATACATTCGCTGCGAGACAAATGTAGGTACCCCATGGATACCACAATGCTTTAAAAGGAAGCTGATTGACATCTTGTCCTTGAGCCTTCAGTGCCTGACGGAATCGGATATGGACCACCTCAATAACCGCCCACACGATGAAAGTCGCAACACCAGAGAGGGTGATGAGAGCTTCATACAACGTCCCTGCGGAAGAAGACTGCGAGAGGAATGCTATGCAAGCAAAGACGTTGGTGAAGAGCAGTGCTGCCCATGGTACACCTCTCTGATTCGTAGTTCCCAGAAATCTAGGTGCCATACCGTTACGAGCCATATGCGTTAGGGTTCTTGAAGCCACATAGAGTGATGAATTGCCGGCTGAAAGAACGGAAATGACAATTAGGGCATTGATGAGGTGAGCTGCTGGTGCGATGTTGGCATCTTTCAGTGAGATGGTTAAAGGTGACGCGGCTGTTTTGGACCCTTTTCCAATAAGCCGTTCATCATCGTAGGGAATCAAGATACCGATAAAGAACATCATGCCGATGTAAAAGATCAGTATGCGCCAGAATACCTGGTTGATGGCACGTGGAACGGCTCGTCGTGGGTTGGCTGATTCACCGGCAGTGATACCGACCATTTCAGTGCCTGCATAGAGAGTTCCTGCAATCACAAATGTTCTAGCAACTCCGTTGATGGAATCTGCAAAGGCACCTGGGTCATGCCAGTACTTGAAACCAATGGGACCTGGCCCGATGCCACCTGCGGAGATGGCAATGGCCAAGATAAAAAAGACGGAAATGGAAATGACCTTGATCCTATCTTACCATGAGTGTGGGAGCCATTTCATGAACGGAAGGTTACTCACAAAGAGAGCCAGAACTCAACCTCACCATAGGCCAGGACACCGAGCATACTTAGGGTGATGAAGATTGCCCAGAAAATGAGGATCCATCCCCATTGCGGAACGGCGTCGGTCCAGTACATGATGACGAGGGAGATTGCATTGTATTCATTGGCAAAAACAGTAAGCCAGAGGTACCAATAGGCCCATCCAAGAGCGAAGGCAAGACCTTTGTCGATGAAACGAGTGGCATAGTCGATGAAGGATCCAGTGACGGGAATGACGGTTGCAAGCTCCCCCAACGATTGCCTGCACGGATGTTTAGGATAAATGTTACAGGTCTGCAGGTAGCTGAAGAACGCACATTACAAAGAAGACAATGATGCCAACTAGTGAGAAGCTAATCAAGATACCGGCCGGACCGGCCAGGCGAAGTGCATTTCCAGATCCTACAAGGAGACCAGGACCAATGATGCCTGGGTATCGAGATGTATAGTCAGCGACATGTAAACTAGCTATAAAGTTATAATGGCATTTGTGTTACCTCCAATGGCAATCATCTGCAGGTGTCTCGACTTCAGTTTGCGATGCAATGGCGCGAACTCAGTCACCTCATCAGCCTCGCGTGGAATCTCCGTGTCGGCATAGCGACCGTCATCTTTGAAAGGAGCCGTATCTGCCATCTCGTATGTGTTGAGTAGATGGTATCGAGGCCGTGAAGACATGAACCATTGCTGCGGCAGGGTATATGAAGGTGCAGGGTCAAAGAAGGCTGCAAGGAAAAAAAAGATCGCAAGGGAAGCCGTCGATAACGCAATCCCAACTAACCGCCATTGTGCTCCTTCTCCGCACTTGGCAGGTTGCAATCATTGGCAATTCGTAAAAGCGGATGCCCTATAAGCAAGCAGGGATGTCTGCCCATTCATCTTGTAGAACCTTGGTGCTGGAGCCCCCGAGCCATGGGGCTGAATGTCCAACGACGTGTGACGAAGCTAACCCCAAGATGTGGGGGTGAAGTTGAGAAAACAAAACACACCGACACAGAGACTCTGTGTTATCAAATGTGGACCAATGAGTGGTAGAGAGAGATGTGGGATCAGATAAGCAAGGTAATGTACCTGGGTAAGTTAGTAAGTTACCGAGGTTGATCTCGGTTTCGTTGCTCTTAAAGGTTACTTAGCATCATCCGGGGGAATGGAAGGAGGACTTCCATCTTCATCTACCTATACTTCTATTTCTCATGGGCATACCGACATGAACTGTCAAATGGCATATCGCCCGTTCCATCTTTTCATGAACATGGTGGCTCATGACATGCAGCTTGGGAAAGTATATCCTAAAGTCTAGTGTTCTCGAACGTCAAGCAACGAGATGGAAGTGCAGAGATGGCACGAGGTGAATGGCAGATTGAATCTGAAAGAGAAGTTGAATTCACTTCTTTATATTAGGATAAAAGACGACATAATTGTTTAGATATTAATAAGCAGTCATCATAGATGGACGTCCTTTCATTCTGACTGGCCACGGACAAGGGCAGCCGCACGGACCTCGGAAGACTGAGTTGACCTCAACCTCAACCTAACCCTCAAAGCCCTCCCTCACTGACAACAAGCCCACCACCCATTCTCTCAACACTCACGAGAATACGCATCCAGGTAGGTTCCGTATCTTCATCCATTCACCGTCTCTCTTCTTCGTCTGCGCCATCTTCTTTTCCCTTTTCATTCTCTCCGCAGCCCTCGAACCAGCTCCGGAACGGACTGCTCGCTCGTCTCCCGTCTCCGGATGACGGCACATCTTGTTTCCGCCACGCAGCATTCGGCGATTCTTGGGCCTTTGCTGTGAAATATAGGCCCCCTGACCCTGCCCTGGAGTATATACAACTTGGACATCCTGAAGGACCTGTGCTGTAAACGCGTCAGGCATGCATATTCAGTTCAACCCTGAGACGATGGCAATCGCAACCTCACCACGGGCTGTGTTCCAGATTTAGACCTCCAGGCCTGCCATGGGGCCTTCTTCAATGCCTTCTTCCGATCAAGTGAGCTAGCCTCACTCAGTCCCACGCGCCCCAGCCTCCGACCATTGTGATCGGTGGTAATAATGGGGGCTTCGCCGAGATCATCGAAAAACCGCATCTACCAGTCGAACAATAACAAGGATTACGGCCCGGAATATCCCAAACCAGCTGGTCGGTGTGCCAATGTGTTACACCACGCCAACGAAAATGTCCGAGCAACGTGGTTCAGGGATGATATCCAAACCTCCTCTATCACCGTACTCAGCAAACCGCGTATAAAAAGCAACCATTATCTCATTGCTATGTGCTCGGATATGCTGGTCTGCTCAACTATGATAACCAATCATGGCATGATCAGACGTTTGGCATCGTGCCTGATAGGCAGCCACGATTATCAACCAAACCACGCAGGGACATCACATTGATCATAAACGAGGGTCGAGACCTGTACGAGCAATATGTACAGCAACTATGGACTTCATGACCCAGAGTCAGGTTCGTAGGCGCGAACTCGGCACTTTAGGGCCGCCGATTCTCTGAACCAACCCTGCGGGGAACTCGGTAGGAGTAGAAGCACGATAGCTGGCTGTGGGGCTTAGAATGGCTCAAACCGTGTCCCTCTTGCCGGCAATGATATTCCTCCCGGTGGGTCTCATAGATTCATCCGAGACAGGACCACGTGGCCTACATTCTGATCAAAATGCGACGACGTAGGTGCATTAGTCGAAACGCAATAGCCGTTTCACACGAAGCCTAAAAGCCACAGGGATATCAATGTCCTTTTCCAGGACGCGTAAAAATGCCATGGAGGCCTCAAGGCGAACGTCTGTCACAAAAGGTGTCTCTTACTTCGCCTTACGATGGCTGATATTGTCGTCAACGCAACCTGATTCAATTTTGAACTGATATTTGAGCCCACCACTAATACACCCGAACCTGGATGTTTTCGTCATCTGCCAGACTAGAACAGTTCAGTTGGACTGATCCCATTTCCTGACCTGCATATCTGAGCCACGTTCTTAGATCAGATCACCGCCCTTTACCCTAGCATGTGTGTCATGGAGCCGCAACCATTGAGATTGTTGATCAAATTGTTGCCTTCACACCAAGTTAGGGTGATATCAGTACCCAATAACCAACGCCTCTGGCAGGATCCTACCGATACGAGATCTGCAAGTGTTAGGAAGCAACCCAACTCGAAAGGTGGATCCTTGTTGGTTTTACTTTGATTATTTTGACTGAAGACTCAGGAATCTATATCAGCTTCCTCGTTTATTACCTCAGCTAAGAAACTCGCATGAGTCACCTATTGTTAGAGGAACCAATGGACACTGCCTTCTAGAAGCCAGTATACAGAATGAGACCCGCGTGAAGATGTATCAGGCGCGGGTATCTGCTAGAAAACACCCCAGGCAGGATACTAACGCGTAACATCTCTAGAAATGTCGGTGGAAGATCGTATCGTTCTCTAAAGCAACATTCATCCACAACGAAGGCTAGCACGGAATAGAAAGTCATTTGTTTTCACAGGAAAACTGAGGTCAACGACTAGATCGCTCGTTAGGTACTAGATCGGCTATTACACACATGAATATTTTTGGCCCACCATAGAGAACTCACGACTAGAGAACGCTAGAAAGGATCTCGATGCATGGATTTCTGCAGTCTGCCTTATTCGAGGCTGACCCATTATTACTGTCGCTCTTTCAACGCCAAAACACCCTCGTGTGTCATGTGTGATATCTTTGGGAACGTGAAATCTAACATGAAATAGATGTTTTCCGCTAAGACATGCATGAATATTGGCGCAAGCCGCCTCTCGAAGGAATATTTCTTTCGAGGTCGTCCACCTATTCCTCCATATCTTCACTTTCGACTCAACATTCGCTCTATTCACAACATGTCTCGTTATCAACCTGCACACATCAACCCCTCAGGTCCTGGAGATGCTCGACCAACTGCTATACAAATTATCGAAGATGAAGGTCTCATTGGCCAATTGTCCGATAAAGTATTCCTCATCACCGGCGTTTCTTCCGGATTAGGAATTGAAACGATGCGAGCTCTACATGCCACCGGAGCTCACGTTTTCGGAACAGCACGTGACCTAGAACGAGGCCGCGATGTTGCTGAAGAAATATGGAAATCTAATCCGAAAGGTGGAGAAATCACTATCCTCCAGATGGAACTGGATTCACTACAATCCGTTCGAGCAGCAGCTCAATCCTTCCTCAGCAAAAGCAACAAACTGAACGTCCTGATCAACAACGCGGGTGTGATGGCCATGCCCGAAGGCCGTACAAAGGATGGTTTTGAAACACAGTTTGGGACCAATCATCTCGGTCACTTCCTACTTTTCCAACTCTTAAAACCTATGCTCCTTGCATCTGCGACGTCCGACTTCCCCTCGAGGGTGGTTTCGGTTTCAAGTATCGGACATCGAGCGGGCTCGGTCAACTTCGACAACTACAACTTTGAGGGAGAATATAATCCCTGGCGAGCATATGGGCAGTCTAAAACCGCGAATATTTGGCTTGCAAATTATATTGAACGTCACTACGGCGTTCAGAACCTCCACGCTACATCACTTCATCCTGGCGGTATAGCTACTGGCCTTCAAAAACACCTCGGGGATGCCTTCTTCAAGCGATTCGAATCACCCGAGGTCAGGGCCACCATGAAGAGTCCCGCCCAAGGTGCTGCTACAACGGTGTATGCGGCAGTGAGTCAAGAATGGGCACACAAGGGCGGGAAATACCTTAGCGACTGCGAGGAACAAGGTGAGTATGGGGACCAGGGGAAGCCGGATGGACGGGATGATGGGTATAGGCCTTGGGCATATGATGTGCCTGGGGAGGAAAGACTATGGAAAGATTCATTGAAAATGGTTGGGGTTGAGGAGACTGATTAGGGGTTGTGTTTCCCTGAGCGGAGTAACAAAGATTCACAGGGCTCTTCAGGCTTCCATCACTGCATAAGCGTTCTTTTTGACTGTGGGGTTTTCAACGATAAATAATAGCATTTCGATACTTTCCTTTCTTTCTCCATCAATACAATATAGCATCTTGAGCATCTATTTGTTAAGTCTTTCATGAATACATGAAAAGTAGGGACTTCAGAATATACACCCAACAACTGTTGGTTAAGACCTAAAACGTCATACGTAGTGTGTCTGGATGAACCGTATATAAGCCACCGCCCAGACCCCATTTAAGTAAGCATCACCGTTCTAGAATGTCTTAAATGCCAATCTCGAAGGAATCCTACCTACCCACCTACCCACCTACTTCTATCCACCTATAGTGTACCAGCCTACTGGGTAGGAATGAAAGATCAGCCGGTTCACTCACTCAGCATTTACCGCTTTTACCATTTGTGCATAACATTCTGCATAACCCTACCTACCTACCTACCTACCTACATATTACTACTGTGATCGGCAAACATCGGCAAATGTCTTGAACTGAAAGCTGAGGCTTCTTTTCTTTTCTTTTTCTTGGTGGGGGAGGGGTTTCTCGTGTTGATGAAACTGAATTGGGGCGGGGTAGGTGAGTACAGAGACCGTGAATTGATCTTTGCATTCGTTCGTTCGTTCGTGTATGTACATGTACGCATTGCTTTAGGTTGGTTGTATACATGGATGGTATATAGGTTGGTTCGTTGGACGAGGCTGTGGGGAGGGGAACTTCTGGGCACCGTGTATGTAGGTACTCTGGGCAATGAGTTCAATATGTAAGTCACAAGTTGATAGAAAATATCTCGATTATAAAGATTAAGTGGGATTTTATAATATCAACAATGAATAGAAATCATAACCTCTCTCGATTTCCGTTATGCAAAACGCCGTGGTCACATCAGGTCTCATACCCAATTCCCCTAAACACCAACCACCCTTGCCCGCTAGAATAACAGAAAAAGAAATATGGAAATAATACAATCAGTCCAGAGCCAGCCCAGCCTGTAGTTCTGCAACAACCCCACCTTAATACTCAGCCCCCAGGCTAACAAGTCTCATTCTCAAGTCCAAAGGCCTCAGGGCCTGATTTACAACAACGCTCTGCAAAGTTCCCATGTTGACCAACGTGACGAAACCTGGAGCAACCTCATTCGCTAGAATCTCTACACATCGCAACGCCTCGTCTTTTGAGATTGGGCTCCTCACTGATCCTTGCAAGCTCTGGACTAGCGCCATCATGGAAAAGGAAACTCGTTGGCCTGGACCGCCTTTGCTGGATGCAAGGAGTGAGAGGACGCTCAGGACTTCTTCGGATCGTTGAAGTGCCGCCTTTCGTGCCAGTTCTACAGCGGAGGGTGGGTTGGGCAACGAAGCTGCAAGGGCTTGTTTCGCTAGGATTCGGTCGAGAAGGTTGGCTTTACGCGTGGTCGCGAATTCGGTGATTTTGGTCTGGGCGGCTGGGGCTTGTTGTGCAGGGATGTTCTCCTTGTTTGAGGTCGCTGCGGTCGTGGCTTTGGATTTCTTTGCTGATTGGACTCGCTCGGTGATTTCTTGGATATCGCGGAGGCGCTTACGACCCTTTTCTTTGAGGGGGGCGACTTTTATGACGGATTCGCAGATGGTGATTGTAGCTCGGGGGAGTTGTGTGAAGAAGTTCTGGAGGCTGGCCTCGGTGAGGAAGGTATCGATGGTTGTTTGGGACTGGGCGGCTTGTCTCTTGGGCCTGCCGCGCTTCTTGGGCTGGGAGATGGGGCGCACGGCTGTTGGTTGTGAGGACGCTTGCGATTTCGTCCAAGCTTGCCATAGCGACGCGAGATTTTTCATGAATAGTGTGTGGAGGGCATTCTCGTCAATGTGGCGCGCCATTGGTCCGGTCCTCTGCTCTTGCTGGTTCATCTCAAGACAGATCTTTCCAGCGCTGTAGTCGGATAGAGTGAAGGGATGTGCGCTCGATCCGCGTGCCCAGTCCATAATGCCAACGCAAATCTGGACATCGTCGAGGGTGACTTTGCGCTTGCCCCAGACCGAAGCAATCGAAGGTGCGAGGACTCGAATATCTACAGGAATGGAGGCGCCATTGTGTGCGTAGTGGAGGGAGAGTGCGGTCAGAAAGGAAGAATGGAGGGTGACGAGGTCGTCGAGTTCGGCGGGTAGTTGGGCTCGCGGGGGAGAAGAGATGCGCGAAGGCATGGTGATGATGATGGACGGTGGGTAAGTATGCGGTCAAGGTAATACAATGTGATGTAGAGTTATAGAATGTAGATAGAGGGAGTGGAAGAAGAGCAAGCAGAAGAAGAATGAAGTTGATGTGGATGTTGTTGTTGTGGTGGTGCAGTGGAGTGGAGTGGGAGAGAGGGACAATTTAATTGTCGTGTTGATGTTTTGGCGCTGGGGGCTGGTGGGTCGAGTCTAGTCGGCTCAGGAGGGGGCGCGTCGCGAAAACGCGCAAAACGCGAAACGGCCGAAAAGGGGAAGCTAAGTGCTGCTGGCCTGTGCGCCGCGGACCAGTTCCACGTTTCTTACGTCACCATCGACGAGATGCGCCTGATGATGTATATAAAAATGGGTTCGTAATTCACCGCAGAATTTTCTTTCATTGTGTGGAGCTTACTGCCTCCTTCGATCCGGACGTGTGGGAGAATTGTTGGAAGTTGTTTGTTGCTTGGGGATATGGATTTCTGGGCTGTCCATCATCAACCACTGCAATGGGGAGCCAACTGATTAACTGAAGAGATATGGATATTGGTAGAATCGTCATAACAACGGCATATTATAGAACCCAGCCCGTTCGCCTTGCGTGAAGATCATACACATCGTCAGAGGAGGAGAGAAAGGAAATGCGCCTATTTTCCGCCGAACCAGCTGCCAATCCAGCTCTTTGACTTGGATGCGCCCTCTTCGACTTTTCGGTCGAATGTATCCACGGCCTTGGTCAACTCCTTGCCAGTGTCTCTCCTGTACTCCTCGAACTTCTTCTCGGCATCCCGCGCATAGTTTTGCAGGGTCGCATCTGCTCGGTTCGCAGCAGCTTTGGCTTCATCGATCTGGAGAGCGCAGTCGTCAGAACTTGTGTCTATGCGCGCGAGTCTATGCGCGCGAGTCTATGCGCGCGAGAATTGAAGTACTTACTGCGTTGTCAACCTTCTGGCCGGCTTGCTCTCCGTAAACCTTTGCCTGAGTCTTTGCCTCTTTCTCTTTGCCCGGTAACTCTCCCCTGGCGTTGGATGACAAGCGGGCAGCATCGTCTGAATGCAATTAGTGTCTTGGTTATAGATGACGGTGATGGTGAACCTACGTTCGAATTGCCTCTCGGCAAGCTTGGGATCTCCGCCAGCAGAGTACAGATAGTATGCGCCGGCACCGACGGCAGTCAGTCCGCCGTAGGTCAATACCTTGCGTCCAGCCATTGTGATGAGAGTATGGAAATTGGTGATTCGAAATGGGTCGGGAATTGGAATGCGACTAGAGATTTTGATGAGAAGAAAGTAGAAGCGGCGGTGGTGATGGCGGTGTTCGGTACTTGTACTTGTCCCTGTCTGCGGAGAGAGATCAGGTGTCGTCGTTGTGTGGGAATGTCGGCCAATGACGACATCCTTTCGTGCATCATCAATTCTTGCGCCCAGACCTCAAGCCACAGACCCACGGACGGCACGCCAGCCCCTAAGCTCTTCCACCATGAACTCGACGTTGCGGGAGTGAATGTCACTCCGCATTTCTTCACCACCATGACCGGCGCCTTTTCTTTTCTTCTATTTCCTTGACCTTGTACTAATTCTCTAATACTTGGTGATTCCGAAGACCATGCGAGGTAGGCCAACACCCTTCTCAACATTCCCTCTTCACCTGACAGCCCTCTGCTATCCATCTCCCCATCGCAGCCTTTCCAAGCATCTAACCGAGTCGTGTACATAGTTTAACACCTCTTATTGTCGGAGCCTAATTCGAACTGGTGCCTACAATCCCTACGTTGATCATTCTCTACGGAGAACACGAAGAACACCTCAGCCTTATTTGATCCCCACAAACCATGTCGGAAGCTCAACCCATCGCGCTTGTCGATCACACCGACGATGAACACACCGATCAACAATCACAGCAAGAAGAATCACACCACGAGGAGGAGTCGCATATCGATGTCCTCTACGAGAACCAGCGAGGCTGGTTTGTCTTCGGCATTCCGTTATTTTCCGCCAAAGCCCTCTGGAATCTCAAGCTCGACCAAGGCCCTTGGGTAGACGCCCAGTTCAAGCCGAGTGCCGTCAATATTACAAACGCGCAAGTGCCCGATCCGAGCTGGGTATGGGACTGGAAGACGTGGTACGTCGACATGTCCCATGACGTCGATGAGGAAGGATGGCAATACTCGATATGGTTCCGCAAATTTTCATGGCATGGCAATCATCCGTGGTTTCACTCCTTTGTGAGGAGGAGACGTTGGCTGAGGAAACGCGTCAAACAGAGGCTACCCCCTCGTACAAAGGACAATCGCGAAAGACTGTTTGGAGAGACCTTCAGTATTGGTACAACCCTGGCCAGAACGAGCATTACGGGACGTCGACAGAGTAGTGCTACGTCGAAATCTGGAATCGAGAACGTTGATGACGATATTCGAGACATCCCTACCCTTATGAAACGCTTGAAGAAAGCGGCAATTGATCGGGAGAAGATCATTGCGGTCACCAAATTCATTGACGAATCAGGAGAGGAGGTCCATTATCTGGCAGATCGAGTAGGTTAAACCTTGTCATTTTATAGATGAAGTACTAAGCCGTCAAAGATACCAGACATCATGTCTATGCTTATCTTTCAGAACTCGCGCCGCCAACTCCTCTCAAGCATGATGCAGACATTCAATGCAGCCCAGCAACATCGCGAGGAGCACAAGGAACGGGGCGAGCCGGAAGATGAGACGGAAAGTCGAAGAATCGACAACTTAATGAACGCCGTCAAAGCTGCGGACGAAGAATGCAAGAAACTCGAGTATTGGAGTGATATTCGCGAAGTAACCAAAGAAGGCAAAACCCTCGACGCAGCAGACTCTGACCAGGGCTGGGGTCACGGCTGGGATGGTGTAGATGACAGTGGTCCTTCCCATCCGTGATGAGCGAGGATGAATGTAATATTTCTTTTAATTCACTAATTGACTAACCAGAAATTGTGCTATGCTCTTATACCAGGCGTTCGACGATAAGGCATAGAGGAGGGCAAAAAGGAATATGAGTTTGTATGTGTTGTACTGCTTCTACGACCTATCCTTTGCAGAAGACCGAGTTCTGATTCGAATAGGCCCCTTGACATGTTCAATGGCTATGCTCTCATCGAGCAATCGACCCTTTTGTAGTATTTCTACTTCTCGGCGATCACGCATCTGCCATGCGATATGTCTGACAAGTGGCATAGCTTCACGCCAATGATGCAGCTCAAGTTGGCTCAGTTCGGCAACAGTCAGGCTACGAGCGACTTCGGATGGGCAGAAGGTCTTGGGATAATTTCTTTTTTGGAGGAAGCAGTTGAAGTGTGCTCGAATCGGGGATGTGGCTTCATGTTCTTTTGGCAGCATGATTGATTGCTTGAGATGATTTATGCCATCCGGATAAGAGTGGTGGAATCAATCGATGAATCTAGAGCAAGGATTTTGCCGGGATGAAAGTAGTTCCTGATGGAATCAGGCATTTGCCTGATGAGTGTTAGGGCTGAGGTTACATGATATGCGTACAGTTAGTGGTGGATTACCGAAAATTGGGAAGCATGCGTCATCGAGGCCAATGCCATGAGCCAGATCAACATAGCGGAGCCCGTCTTTTCAGCTTGACCTCCCCCTAGGTCTTGGGCCAAGAGTCTTGGGGCAGGGGAGCTACGCATTCGATGATGCATTTATCCTGCACCTCTTCCACCTGCTCACGACCGCAAACTGCTATCCAAACCCTTTGTGATTTATATAAATAGAGCCTGGTATAAAGTAAGAGTGGAACATGTTCTCGCAGTAAGGTTCGGCACGACGACGACGACAGCAGCACGCGATATTAGCATAGGGACCCTGTCCTAAGGATGGAAGGTGGTTAAAGTCTTCTCCAATGAGTGATGGAAGGCCCCCCTCCCGCGTTCCTGACAAACAATGAATGCCCCGCGTTACCAAGCGACCTGAATGCTGGGCGGAGAACAACCTCTCTTTTCCTACACCCTCCCTATCCCCATCGCCCTTCTACTTTCCCTTCGTCATGAAATCTACCTCTCCTACTTCATCTGAATCAATCATTATCCTGCCTTGTAACAAGGTGGAAGTCTCCCTTATATATCCTGCGTGACTTTTGTTCTATCATTGCACCTGAACCATTACGTCATTGGATCATCCGACCTGAAGCCTGATCGATTCTGCGCAACTCCTCTCAATCACATACATTCACCTCAACCCAAAGCACAGCCATTTCTGTCATGGCAGAACCAGACTCCTACTTCTCAATCCCAAAGAAACATATCAGCCATGAAAAGCAGACACAATTCGATCCGGAAGAAGACCCGGGTGCGGGCAGCGCACGCCTCCTAACACCTACCGTCACCAACATCCTCGATCAAATGTCCTCATCCGACGAGTCTGACACCGAAAGCACCGCTTCGGATGCTGAGGACAACCCCGATCTCCAGGTTACCCTGACACAGAGCAATATAACGAAAAAGAAACCTCCCAAACCCCCGAAACCCTCCAAACCCTCTGACTTTCCCGCCCCACGCCCGTCCCAAGAAAACCCTCCTCGCCATCCTCATTTTGCACGGTTTCATTCCCTCCGCAGCGTTCTCTTTAGCTCGCACATGGCAGACGCTGAAGCCAAGTGTGCGGAGGAAAAGCTGAAGCAGCACATCGAGGAGCCTGCTTCAGGTGCAACCGGACCCGCTCGCCCACAACAGCCCATCAAGCAAGAATCCTTCTCCGCCAAATTGAGCACCAAGCTGAAGAAAGTCACATCATTGCGCGATACCGCTTCTTCGCATTCAAGTTCCCCAGGTGAATCGAGCGAAGAGCGAGAAGAAACCGATGCACAATCACGAAAGTCAAAAGCTCACGCCAAGAAAGACAAATCAACTCCAAGTACCGAAACTGAATCCCTTGAGCATTCTGATGTCGAAGGCCTGGTGAAATGGGTTAGTAGTAGAAGTGCACCCGATGAGAATACTTCTCCGTCAAAGGGAAGTGGTCGCCTGTCTCCCTTGTCCGAGAGCAGTATCTCAACAGCCTCCGATTCGAGTTTCGGGAAACATGATAGTGGTCATGAATCCTTGGGGCATTCAGATGTTGATGACCTCGTTCGTTGGGTAAGCTCCAAAGACTCGAAGGAAGAGGATGCGGGGCAAGCCGGGAAGGATGTAGATCATGAAAGTGGTGAAGATAGCGGGAAGGGAACGAAGAAGTGGATAAAGGGAAGGGTCCAAAGATTAAAGTCTCAAGGCTAACGAGATCATGATTATGAATATACCAGGCGTAACGGGTAAAGTATTTGTAACCAATTGCTGCGTGGAAGGGGTCATGCTGAAAGCAGGGTCACATGTACAACTAACGTTTTTCGATAGTCAATTTCTCTTGTATACATATGTCACTGGCCGTTCCTCGATATCATGATCACCGCGTTACGTGAATGTGCATAGCAGGTATCAGAAAATATATCCATCATACCGCATCACTCTAGTTGACCAACTCTTCGTGTTTACCTTCATTCCCGCAGATATTCTGTGCAATATTTGCACCTAAAATTGAATACGTACCTTAACCCTATCAAAACCTCTCATCTTCATGGGCCATTAGCTAATACTCTAGGTATCTGCAGATTCTGGTGCTACAAGGCAATGCGAGTCGCTATCAATACCAAACACTTGAAACTTGCCAAGGCAATCCACAATCGTACTACACTCGGAATACTTCATCCTACATCCAAATTGCTAGCTGATATATGTTCCACCCATGCAGATGCCTTGTTGTAGTATAAGTAATCTATCGCCTACATTATTTTTAGAAATCCGTCTCGCATCAAGTTCTTCGAATCGCACTAAGCTGTTCCGACACAACACACCAACCGAATATGAAACGCAGTGCCTTGAATAAGGCGTTCCAACAGGTGACTGGCAGCCGAGTGCCAACTCGAATTGCCCAACCGGGACATTTCTGGTCTATGGATAAAAGAATGCCTTGGCGATGAATAGGGGATGGAGTTGGCTGGGTTAAAATTCTAAGGTTGAAGGTTCTTTATGTTTGGATGAGTGTCCAGTAGACTCACGGAGATATTACAGAGGTATGTACTATCCAATTCTGAAACGCCCTGTACGACTGAAAACTAAATTTAACATGTTGACCACGTGTTACGAGACTGCTTTGTTCATCTGCTTCGCAGTAAAAAGGCAATATTTTGCCCAAGGTTAATTAAGACCTTGTATCAGCGTTGTTGCTCTGCAATGTCACTATACTAAAAATGTCATTTCGCTGTATTATTTGGTGTTTCAAGGCCGACTTCACGAAGGTATTTTAAGCAATGCTGATGTTCTAAATATGTCACCGAAAGATATAATAAGCGTCCTAGTATATCCAACCTTTCATATAATTCTAAGTATCGCGGCTTTCGTTCGTTCACGTCGCTGATGACTAGCGAATCTTCTTTCTCCGCGCAGTCGAGGCATCGTGACCCTCCAATGTCTCATGATATCGTCAACACGCCAGGACCTACGCAGTCAATGTCAAATGAAAGACATTCTAGATTCTCTTTCTCTTCTGCATCGTCTTTACCTTCTATAACATCTTTACCTCTCTCAGAATCACCACCTTCCTCGACTTCTTTGCCTTCTCCGGCACCCTTACCCTCCACAACATCTTTGACCGGTTCACAAGACCAGGTATTATCACCTCCAGAGCCACCCGACCAAACCACTGTTACAATTCCAACCCAACACCCGCCATTCTGGAAACGCATCAGTTGCACATCTTGGTTGTGGGAAATCGGAGGCGTCCTTGTCAGCATAATATGTTCCTGCCTCATCGTCTCCATCCTCTTCGTCGTCAACGATAAACCCATCTCAAAGTGGACACTGCCCATCCAACCCAATTCTCTCATCGCGGTATTCTCTACCATTGGGAAGTCGGCTTTGCTTGTTCCGGTCGCCGAGTGTATTAGCCAGCTGAAGTGGATTTACTTTGAGAATGCGCGGTCACTTGATCAGCTTCAGGCTTTCGATGAAGCTAGCAGGGGACCTTGGGGTTCTCTCACATTCTTTTGGAAAACGAAATGGTTTTCTAGAGGACAAAAAGGATCTGCAATCAGAAGACTGCCGTTTTTAGCTGGCATCGGGGCACTTGTTTTCATTCTTGGATTATCATTCGAACCATTCACACAGCAAATCCTTGACGTTCACACAAGGAAATCCATTTTGGAAGGATCTAAAGGGGTTGTTTCGGTAGCAAATATTTGGACAGATTCAACCATCCTGAATGAAACGATATGCTCTGGGAAGGATAGCAGCCTCTGTAAGTACCGTTGCCAAATGTTAAATTGAAACCGATACTAATTCGCGTGTAGCTCACTGTTCAAGGATACTTGGGCTCATGAGAGCCTGCAGTGATGAAGTCATAGAGATTAAACCTCGCTACCACTGTCCAACTGCCGAATGCGAATTTCCGCCCTTTATGACATTAGCAATTTGTAAAAAATGCGAAAATACCGGATTCCACGTAGAAGAGAATGGAAAATGTGTTTATTCCGCTGTATATGACACTGGGAAGGGCAAGTTCCACCCTGATATCGGTTTCAAGCCAGGCACAGAGTTGTACCATTTCGGCACCCCCGAAAAGCTGAGGGCCGCTGTTGATGAACACAAGGAATGGACCTTGAAAAACCCAGATATTACGTTGGAATGCAGTACAGAGGCAACGAATGATTGGCCTCAATTTCGATTTCACGAACACTCCAATAAGTGTGGGGAGGAAACCTTTATAGAAGCACGTGATACAGCCGTGGACTATTATGGACTCCGCCAAACAACTATAACCACCGGTCAAATGGCATCCAATACAAGTTGGAGTAATATCTATACTGTGTCTGGATATATGCATAAAGATTTACCGAATACCAGTTCCACTGACGATAGGACCCACACTGCCAGCTGCGGGACCGGAAGCCTCCCGTTTGATGTTAAGGCTACTCTCGTAAGATGCAGCTTGGATTTATGCGCTCAATATTACACCAACGCAGCTATAAAAAATGGGGTTCTCCATCCAGGACCAATAGAAGAGCACCCCCTGAGTCTGATAGAGGGCAAGGGAAATGCCTCGGAATACATTGAAGTATCTAGAAAAGGACTTAGTGCTTTCAAAATCCATAGGGCAACACAGAAGACATTGACAGGAGTGATTTCATCTTTTTTGAAACTGACAACAGCATGGGAAAAAGATGGCCGGAATGTTACAGAGGTGCCAGATATCTTGTCAGATACCACGGAAAACCTCCGGCGATTGATAAACAATTTGTTACGAAATGATCGCAACGATAATGTCACTAACATTCTCGGCAATGCCTACTTCCAGGAGGTCTACCACGTGGTCCGATGGCAGTGGCTTATCATGCCTTTTTCTATCATTGTTCTCTCCACTCTACTCCTCGTCCTTACTATCATACAAAGCCACAATCGAAAACATAGCTTCAAGTCATCCATTCTCGCAATTCTATTCCATGGTCTGGAAGACTTTAATAAGGCTGAGCTCGCTCAACGTCACGCTATGGCGGACACGCAAAATCTGGTCAAGGTGGCTCAAGGGCTTAATGCTAGTTTCAAGAGAAACCAGGACGGAATGCTGAAGTTTATGAAGGTAGACTAAGCCAAATCCTTCTTCTTAGAGACGAATGCAGATGGTTTGAACTTTTCCAGGGCTATTTATATCCCCATAGACGTACAGGCTTGCGGAGACAGGCTTCCTCTAGAGATGCAAACTACCCCAATGCTCGCAAAGTATCTCCGATCTGGACTGGGCATGAGAATCATCCAGTTCCGGAAATATAGCCCTAACGAGGCCAAGTCTTGATGAAACCATACTTGTCACTGGTAGAATACCAAAGCCCTTACTTCAATGCTTTCTCTTGGATGCTCGTCCTTCTTTACCAGTGGATTAAAGAACGAGCAATGGGGCACACCTGACTCGCTTGTTTTAATGGCACTGGTCCTTGACGTAAGCATGGATCCACTTACCTACGCATGCATCTGGGTCCGAATCAGATTGCTTGAAGATAAATACTTCGGTGATTTTATGATCCCTGAGATAGTACCATTTGCAGTCCGTTTTATAATATACCTCAAAGATCTCCGTGACCATGTCCGGATAAAGGAGGTCGGCATTTTCTAAACCTGAAGGATCTATGGTTGAAGCGTCACAAATGGCCAGTGGCCAGTCGTTCAGAGGACCTCTTAATGGCTTCCATATACTTAAATAAGATTAGATGAGGATAGGTAGATCGGTATAGGGGAATATCAAATTATCTTACTTTATCCACTGATAGCGACCTTTTGTTAGCCCCTCTGACTTATCCCCATATTGTCGGCGAACCTCTTCGAATGTTCCTTCCGGAGTGGTATCTGAAGAATCTCTATTAGTGAACATCCAACTACCGATGAGTATTGACACTGACCCACATGAGCTACAGAAGTAGGCTGTTCATAGTCATATGCAAGTCCAGTCGAAACAGGGAAGTCCTGGTGCCGTTTCCGCAACTACTGAAAGGTTAAGTCTTTAGACCAGGAGTATTAGAGAAACCAGTAGATCTCACAGCATGACGGAAAATCTTGACATGAGCCGCTTTTAGATGATCCTTCAGCAAGGTTTCCAGTTGATGGAAATAAGATGGCAATTTCTCCGCATCGAAGAAGTGTTCGTATGGGAGTTCTTCATTTAGGCTTAGCACAGCGAAGCCGTTTTTCTCAACGGTGAACTGGTCCTCATGACCCCGCATGTCTGAAATAAGGATTGGACCTCTCTTTTCCATTTCCATGTTGCTTTGGGCGATGTCACCAATGGGGGATCGAAATGCATATGGCTTTTCTGATTCGTATAGCTGATTTGGTTTTAAGAAGTAAATGTATCCGTTGACATCGAAGGGTGAATCTGGTGAAGCCATCGTGCGTCGTGGTTGGAATACCTAAAATGTGTTGTAAATGATGAGCTTGAAGCTCTTTGCATATCTAACCTTCCTGCGTCAATTGAATTTACGTAGTAAATAGTTATTTGAATCTACTCATAACTACGTCTTTCCCGATACCATTACCCCACTCTAGTGGAAGGCAACCTGCCGTGACCAAAACGCCCCGTATGACTTGTTGCCTTGTTGGATGCATCCAATAAGGCAAAAGTGGCGCCTCCTGTACATACATGATACAATTGATCATCGGCTTCTCCGAACCAACCGCAACATTTATCACCTCACCCATATAGCATATGTGGCTCTTTAGATACACCGATTCCGCTACGTGTGCGGTTGTGATCCTCTGCATGATAACATTCTGTAAATTCATGTGTCGAGATAGATGTAGGGCGCATTTGATGTGGATGTGGAGCCATAAATCGTTATTCAGTACTGTATTATCAGGAATGTGTTGGCATATATTCATTCGTGTATGCATGTATGGAAGATAAAGGGTTAGGAGTGACGATTTCTTACTGGATTGTTTGAGATCATATGACACTGCTTTGCGTCGGATACAATGAGGGAGACTCGTTTTCAATTTGTTCGAGATAAAGCCCAAGACGTTTGGTATAGCATGCATCTGATGTCCTTAAAAGCCCATCTTCCCAAGTGTTGATCCCAATCTTCTTCTTTACCGACCAAACGATCAATTCATATCTAAGGCTGAGCATCAAATTCGAAGTATGATTCAATGATTATGCGTATATCGTCGACATAATTCCACTAACAATGAACAGTCGAAAACCCTTACCTTCCGAGTGCTGCAAATCAACCATGCCGGCCTACGTCCCTACCAGCGTGGAAATGGATACACTCATGAAACGAATGCGTTCCGAGGTGAACCACCTGACACCTAAAGAAAAAAGGGCTCAACCTTGGAAGAGCCACTGGCCTCCAGCCGAGGGTATGGAGATGGGAAAAGCATACGGGTTCAAGAAAGGAGAGGTTATCCACATTTACGGGAATTGAGAGTGATATATGTGGGTGTGATCAATGCTGATTTGGGTTAGGAACGAGCTTAGGAAGAGCCTCAGCTCCTGGGTTTTGTAGTGAATTAAAGTTAATTGATTCCTAATAATTCATTATTCTGAAGATTGTCTATCAGGGAATAGCTTCTTTCCGGCCAAAACTCGTGTGGGACGATTCGCCTTTACCAAACTATTGTGAGTAATCTCGAATCAGCGTAAAACTTGTCCTTAATGAAGGTAAGCAAAACTATTTAAGGAGCTTGAAAAGTCTTTAGACTTACCTGGGGCGGCAATGATAGAAACCGCAACGGGAAGCTTCTCCATATTCTTGCTGACTTTGGAATGAAATGATATCTCGCCGACTATATTTAGAAAGATTCAGTCTAGTTCTATGGTTGCTGGGCTTGGGCAAAAGGTATCATAATGGTAACTCACTTGGTACCGATAATTTGGCAGCGCCAAGGATTGGTGACAAGAACAGGTTAGGCACCCCCATGGGGTTGAAATGTGGTATATAGTCCTTTTAGTATCTCGAACATTTTTTGGGAAAGAAAGATGAGACATGCTAAGTCTATGGGGCTCCTTATATTGATGTAGGTTTCAAGAATTTACAATGGCGGATCATCGCGATAGCGGGGACCAATCTCTTCTATTGGGATTATGATTAATGAATTGAAGGTCTTGATACGCATGACGGTATGTAGAAGCCATGAACGATACACTCTAGGCGTTTCATAACCGTTTTATGGTCATCTTTGGTAACATGTAAGGATAATTCCCTATGTAAGTGTCAGAGCGCATATTGTGTTATTGCCAGTCGATCTTACCATTGCCAACACACTGGTGGGCTGACATATGGTTCTTTCTGAAACGTTGACTTGTAATCGGAACGGAATTGATCGAAGTTGTGGTAAAATTCGTAAAAGAATGAGTTTCGACAAACCTTCATGCATTAGAATTAGGCCTGATGATATATTCATGTTAACACTTACATTTTTCATATAATCCTCTTGCCTTGATCCTTTTGCCTCGTCTGGAAGAAATTTGCCCCAGAGATCATTGAACGATATTCTCTCTTGCTTGATATTCAACGATGTTTCCAGATTTCTGGCAAAATTGTCAATGATTTCTAACTGCTCCTGGTTCGAGATCTTGGACATATAGTCTATGGGGTAGATGATTCTTGGTTCGGACTACTGCAGCGATTAGCGACAATTCTTTGGTGGAGGTGTTTAGCAAACATTACAGGGATTTCTCCTTGGTGCAGACATGAGCCGTACCAAGTTTCAGCAAAGATTTTACATTGCTCAAGGTCCCTTCCAAAGAATGTTGGAGTATCAAATCGGCTATATATTGAATCAGCCTGCTAGGGACTAAACGAGAAGGAAAGTTCTTACGGAAAACTGGGAACGAATCCTACGTGAGAAAGCAAGCCATGGGTTGGCCGCAGTGCAAAGCATCCATTCCAATGACCAGGTCGTCGACCATTACCACTTGCTTAATGTTTGATTAGCTGTGATGCTCAAAGGGATACAGCTCTAACTCACTGTCAGAACCTATTCCTATATCAAGCCAGGAATATGCGGCTATTATAGCTCCACTTCCGCTGCTACTGCCAGCGGGTGATTGATGGCCATCCGCTCTGGGGTTCTAAGGGGCCTTGAAATCGATACATTCGACGGGTTCCTCAGTCGCTGCAAATGAAGCAAGTTTGGTAGTCCCAACAATGGTGGCCCCGGCTTGGACCAAGGAGTGAATGCAATCTGCGGTTCTTGCTGGAGCAGGGTACAATTCATAGTACACTTTGTTACAAAGGGAGGTCTTGATGCCCTTGATGTGAATATTATCTTTTACTGCGATTCTCTATCCGCAAAGTGGCTTTGAGTTAGATTGATTGCAGATAGCGCGAGATGGGACAGCTATGCTAGAGTTTTGAAGCGTTATCCCGTTTATGCACAGTTTCATTGGTTTACTGTAATGGTGCGGCTGTCAGTTTAATCTAAGACAGGGACAAGGAGAAAACGAACCCATTCGTATCAGGAACCAGAGGTGTGAGAAAGGCCCCATTCATATCATCGAACAATCGCCAGATTTCATGCAATTTTTCTCGACCATTAAGGTATGGACCCGGGTGTAGAAATCTGTTGACCGACTCTACTTTTCGTGTTTGTACTGATACAACCCCAAAGTTCCGCAGTAATTTTCTGGCCTCAGGAGTAAGGGAAACATGATCCTCAGTATGTGTGAACAGCACATTTGACAAGAATGGCTCGGCGAAGACATCGTCATTGGTACGGTACAAGCATAAAAACTTTTGCAGCCACTCGGCAGATAGAAGGCCCCGCCACCTTATGCACGGTG
>AJFL01000611.1:0-10500 GCA_000467735.1 Rhytidhysteron rufulum CBS 306.38 | reverse complement strand
AAAAAAAAAAAAAAAAACAGGATATATCCATCCCATCCCATCAGAATCCAAGCTCGCCACATCTCAAAATAAATAATCAACGAAGGGGGCCGTATAAAAAGTAAACGCCCACCAAGAATAATAAACAAGGAAGCCATCCCAATAAGAATAAACATTTAAATAGCGTTTGGAAGCGGAAAATACAAACTATGATCGATCAAATTACCCATCACCTCCACCACCACCGCCCCCGCCATCAAAGACCCCACCATTTCCACCCCCATGACTTCCCCCTGTACCACCACCTGGATCATAAAACCCCAAAAGATCATGTGGGAGGTATTCTAACCAAGGCATCATATCGTCTCCCAAAGCGGACATGTCGATATCCTGACTCTCGATCATCATGTCTCCGAATGTTGGTACAGAGGGGATATGTTGAATGGTGTTTATGTTGGAGGATGTACCAGTAGTGTCTGCGGGAGATAGGAAATTATGATAGACAGCTGAGGAGGGGGAGAAATCTTTGGGTTGATTTTGTTGGGTGGGTGTTGCGGTTTGTTGTCCGGGTATTGTAGTAGCGTGTGAAAGTGATGTTGATAATGGGTGAGGGGTTGGGAAGGGTGTTCCACCTGACATGCGATTTGTGTTTGGACTTGAAGGTGGGAAGGGGGAATGAAGGTTTAAGAGAAGATCGGCATCTGATACAAGGACAGAGTCAGGGGCGGGTGTCGGCATGGAGTGGAAGGTTGAGGGAGGTGGCATGGAAGTTAGATTTGATTGGGAGGGGTTGAAGGGTGTTGATGGGAAGGGGGAGGGGGAGGGCATAGAGGTTGTGTTGTCGTATTTCATTACTCGGTTTGTGTTTTGGTTTTGAATGGAAGTATTGGAGGATTGGTTTTGGTTCGAGAGAATCGAAGCAATAGATGGTGGGTTTTGCTTAATGTTGCCCGATGTTTCTCGAGTGTTGTCGGTTGGATAGAGAACGGCAAGGCTAGTCGAAGGTGAATTCATTGTACCAGTCAAGGACCATCCAATAGCTGACATATGTTAGTAAGATGTGATGGTGAGATAAGAAATACGAACCTTGATTGGGGTTCAATGCCGGCGACCCTGGGATGCTCGAAGAATATCCACCAGCCTTCTGCCGTAAAGCAGACGTCACCTTGGCATGTGCCACGTCACCAATATTTTGTGCAGTAAGATATGTCCCCCATGAAAGTTTTCTCCTCCAACCAGGTGATGTGAATGAAGGTTCCGGTCGGGGCACTTCTAAAGCACTCTCCATTTCTTCCTTTGTGTAAAGTAATGGATCAACAACACCCTTGGCTTTTTGGTCAAGAACTGTCAAAATATATTTGACACCAGCCCAGTACTTGTCAAGGGATTGAAGTGCCCTATAACAACGTTGGTAATTTTGGTTTGCGGCAGAAGCAAGTAGGGTGTGCTTTGCGGCTTGCTTTTGATCCACGGACTGCGATTTCTCTCCATTTGAAACCAACCCCTTTTCGAGTTTAATGTCTTCCGAGTTTGTTCGTTCAGAATCAGTATCGTCTTGATGTGCTGGTGTAGATGGTCCGGAATGTGGTTGTGATGATGCTGAATGCAAGGCAGTCTCTTTTAGGAATGCACATGCAGCAATATAAATTGGTTGACTAGGTTGAGATTAGATGATTCGACGATTTAAAATTGAGTATAACTTACCTGGTAAAAGGGTTCCCAACTGCAGATTTAGAATCAATTAGTTCTGCAAATGCTAAAATATCCGCAATTGTTTTGGCCGAAGATATTGAGAGTTCACGACTATTGGGTAGTAATTGCTCTATACTACCCTCAAAAGTCTTGAGCAAGGTAGGTTGATGAAGTAGAACAATCAATGTATGGAACCAACAATGTAATAATACAAAATTGGTTCCATTATTCACTTTTGCGTAATGTTGAAAGTTGACCGCATTAAAGTGAAGTCGTGGAGATAATCCTTGATAAATGTCCGTAAGATGATATTCCATGGAAGCCAGTCGTTTGATGACGTCGGGAGTCACATGAGATTTTTCCTTGATGCTGTTCAAAAGATCCGTTACTCTTCCATAAAGATGTACTATCCGTATCAAAGCCGGGAATGGTAAAGGCCATCCCGATGTAGGATCGACGACATCTAAAGATGGGAAAGCAATTTCAATATCTCGGTCACGCAAAGTCACTGGTCTACCTGTCCCTGAAGATATTACTCGGTCGAGGAAGAAAATGGACCAGAATGTATCTATCCTTTCTCTTTCCACAGCCTTTTGTTCTTCTATGGCAGGATCTTCAAATGTTTTACTTTGTGACGGTGAAATCGGTGTTGACTTGGATGCCGACTCAGGATGGTTGTTACCCGTCTTGATGGCCTTTGGAGTCGGCCCGTCTCGACCTTCGTATTTGACTCCTTCCAACGTCTGCATCCCGAGATCTTGGGCCATTCGGATCGCTATGCCAAGATACATCCACAATCCACTGTCCCGGTTGGCCCCGAATTCATCATACGCAAGTAAAAGTGCAGCTTGAACAACGGCAACACTTGGGCATGGAAATGCATCTGGAATGGCGGATTTGGCTCTTTGAGCAAACGCCTGACCATACTCTGACCGATGTAGACGATTCGGTTCCGGGGCCTCATTGTCTTTTTGATGTTCTGAGGACCCGTCGAGCATGGGGTGATCAGAGAATCGAGCCGCTAATGCGCATACTGCATCTACTAGAATCGCATCAACCTGTTTCTCTTCTAAATCGCGCATAAATCGTTCCTTTTGTAGAAATGGGAAGCTGCAGCCTAGATGGAGGAAGAACGTTTTACATAAATCGGTGATTAACGGGCTCGGAGACATGGCTGAAGTATCGTATACTGGGATTTCCACGGGTGATCGAGCTTCTTGGAGTTGAGGGGATATATGACCAACGGATGGTGGATGTCCTGGCGAAGAATCGAGAGCTACTTTGAATTAGCTACTATTATAAGCTAGACGTGTAACAAACTTACGATCTGACGTAGTACCTGTTCCATGTTGTTTGCCTCTAACCTTGACAACCATTTGTTTGAACCCTGGCATGATAGCAGTAGGACCAAAGTATCGAAAGTATGGCATTCGATTTCGAGTACTTAGACTCAGGGCTTGTCGATCTGCGCCAATATTTAGCCATAGCCCATCTTTTGTAAAAGTTTTCATCTTATTCCTACCCTCGCCATGCCTTGAAGTTATAGCGGGCGACTCGGAGCTATTGGATTGAATGGAGCTCGTAGAAATGGTATGCGATATCGATGGTCGAGGATGTTGGGAAGGCTCAGGTTTGACTCTTTGGACCGGAGATTTGTTGGAGGCAATGTTTCCGCGATGAATGGCATTTTTAATCCCTTCCTTGCTATCTTCGGTGACGGGACTGAATGGCGCATGGTTGTCATTGTCTGTGCCATATCCGCCGCATTCGTGCTTATTCTGGATGCAAGTTCCACAGACTGGTCGTTCACCTAACCGCAAGTTAACACCATCTCCGTGACATTATCATTGTGTAAACCCACCAGAACAGCGCGTCTTCTTCCTGCGACAAGTCAAACAAGCAGCATTTATCCTTCTTCTCTTCGCATATGGGCCGTCGTGGTTGGTGACGAAACGGATGGGCTTGGGCTGTGAAGGAGCATTGTTGTTTGCCGCGGTGGTGGAAGTAGTGCTGTTCATGAAGGCGAGCTGCCTCTGAGTTCTCGAGAACGTCAGTAGGGCAGCATTGGCTCTGCGGCGAAGGTGGACGGAGAGGGGAAGGGTGGTTCGATGGCGACGACGAGGTTGAGGTTGGGGTCGTGACGGACGGCGGGGCAGGGCTTGAGAGCTGGGAGGAGCTGGGAGCTGAGAGCGTTCGCGGCGCGGGCTGTAGTGCAGTGTCGATAAGAAATTAATGTAGGATGAGGTGGATATGCGACAGCGACAGCGACAACAAGTTGGAGAAAGTCAGGGTCAAGCACACCCGCACCGCATCGACGCCGACGACGACGAGCCAACAGATGGGCCGAACGAGGCGGGCTATGACTGGCTTAAACTGGAGTTGAGTGCTGCTCTAGAACCTGTCGCAGCAAAAGGTGGAGTTCGTCCCGATTCTCCCCAGCTTCTTGGGAACGCCAAACCAGCCAAGGCCCGATTAGATACTCTATCTTCTATCGCTGGGCAGGCCTCTTTTCTCGTCTGCAGCTCTCCATCAACACCACCACCACCACCATTAACACCCATCGTCCTGCTGATACGCCCATCATGAATGTACTGCGAACCGTCCGGCATCTGATACGTCTTCCCGCCCGTCGCACGACTCCATCTCGGTCTTTGCTCCCAGCCGACCAATGCACCCACACAGCTCGGCAACCAGGCCAGCGCAACCTCTGCCGCAACCTCTGCCGTACCCTACAGACCCCAGTCCTTCCCCCGAACCGCCCATCTCATCCGCCTCCAAGCCTTTAAGTCCATCCTACTATACCTGAGGTTTCCTTGACGGAGACATCTTTCGAGAATCGCTTTTGTGGGACCATCTTTGGTTTTAAGGGTGTAGATTTCTGGTTCTGGACATGTCGCAGCAGATCAACTTACTTTCTTTCGCGGGCTAACCTACATGAGGGGTAATGTATTCAGGCTTCTAACAGTTTTCTAGATGGGTTTCAAGTCTTTCTCGACAGCAGACCCGTCCAACCGCTAATCAAGCAAGTCCTAACCATCCCAACGAGCAAACAACTGGCCACGACTATTGCAATCGAATAAGCTCTTTTAGTCAGCGCACAGCAAGCTCTCAAAACACACTACGTCCCCATAACATCGCTTTCGGCGCGAGCAGTTACGTAGAATGAGGCATTTCCTGAATTACGGGAATAGTCCGGAGAAGGGAAAAGATTCGGGATTAAGGAAGGAGCAGAGGCATGCAGTTAAGAGGTAAGATGGTAGATAGGATAATGGGGAGAGGTTGAAGATAGCTACAAGTTGGATGTTGAGGAGGAGAATCTTCGCCGATAGCTAGGGAGCGTTATCTTACTGGTTGGTACACAGTAACTAGGTAGAGGTAAATTCATCAGCTGTAGTAACACCGCACGTGCAACTTTATAGATGGATCTTGAATATAGATGAGAGGTTATGTTTCAGCTGTCTCCTGGTACATCTACTTAACGTAAATGTAGAATATAAAAGGACGCATTACCAGGACGATGAGATTATTCAACCATGGATAATTATTAATGGGCGCAGGAGATTACCGTGGTGGTGGTGGCACTTGAACGGCCAGGCCCGCTGCTGTGATTGGCCGATTAATCTTGTCAATCTCCTGGAGGCAGAGATTTTGCTGCAGGATAGCGTCACTGCGCTAGAATTTCGGTGGACGAGAATGACCTGCCCCGCGCTCTACTCCCCAAAGCAGCACCCAACCCAGCGTTGTGCGTCGCCCCGACCGACAAGCAGTAGCGGCCAGGTCTCGAGTATACAACCGCCGAGATTCGTCGCACCAGCTTCCAGTTTTTCTCCTGCAACTGCAACCCGGGCTTGTCTCCGAGACAGATTCCACTCCACCCTATTATGATACCACCCCCTTGGACCAGTCTTTCCTCTGCCTGAGTCTGTTTATAGCTGCGCCTTCGCAAGCCCCCTGTAGGCCTCTGAGCCTCCTGCAACCATTCCCAGCTTTTTCGCATGCCACGAAGCTCTATAATCAAGCATCATGGAAGGGTAGGTCTTGCTGCGAAACCCCCATTGTCCCCCATGGCTGGACAATCGCTCCACGCATTCCACAACAAACATTCATTCTCCCAAGCACGCTGCTGACATGCCTTCCAGCCACAAGAGATCAAAATCCTCCAGCGTCAAGAACCTCTTGGGTAGAGTGTCTTCCAAGTCCGACGTCACCACCGAACCCGCAGAGAGCTCAACGTCCATCCCAGCCGCTGCTTCGTCGGCTACTTCCCTAAGCTCCCAACAACCACCCTCAACATCTTCCACTTCCATACACCCATCTAGGTCAACCTCTTCACGGCATCGTCCTCATCTTTCTACCACCATGTCAAATACTGGAGATGTCGGGCCTACAGCCACGTCTCCAAGCCAAGCTCACCCTCCTTCTTCCCCCAACGCCAAGGGAGCTAGCATAGAACAATCGGTCAAGCTGTTCAGGGTTTTTGAGTCTCTTCGAAATGGAGATACGGCTGCAATTTCCAAGGCAATTCGAGAACAATCAAGCCCTGTCAATGAATCAGACAAGAGTACGCGGTTGGAAGGAACGTCAATATTACACTTGGCCATACAATGCGCTGAAATGCCGGTAATTGAATATGTCCTTTCAAATGCAACGTCGGGGCCAGAGGGTGGGATCGATATCAATGGAAGAGACAAGGATGGAAATACTCCATTGCATCTAGCAGCAAGCCTTGGACGAACTTCTGTTGTTCGAATGTTGTTGGATCGTGCTGGGATTAACGACTCCATTCTTAACTTTCAAGGTCAAAGTCCGCTTGATCTCGCCCGTACGCCCGAAATATTCCAACAACTACAACTTGCACGATCCATGTTCATAGACACAAACGTCAAGAAAATTCAAGATCTTGCTGTTACTGGAGATCTCACAGCGTTGGAAAAATTGTTACAAGATCCGAGGATTCGAAGCACTTTGGATGTCAATGGAGGAGAATTGGCAACAGATCCTGCTACCGTGGAAACCGGAGGCACTTTGTTACACGAGGCCGCGAGGAAGAAGGACATAAAACTGATTCAAATGCTGTTACTCAATGGTGCAGATCCTTTCCGTCGGGATAGAAAGGGAAAATTACCTCAAGACGTTACCAAAGATGATCGAACTAGGTCAATACTGAAGAGATCTCCCGCCGCGGCTGCTGCACAACGTGGGATTCAAGAAAAGACAATTCTAGCTGGTGCTAATGCTCAATCAGGTACACCTTCTGCTGAAGCGGTTCTCGGATCGAAAGAGGGCCGTGAAATGAAGGGTTATCTCAAGAAATGGACCAATTATACAGGTGGTTACAAATTGAGGTGGTTTGTGCTTGAAGATGGGGTTTTGAGTTATTATAAGCATCAAGGTAAGCTTAAAAAATGAATCTATGTGCCAAGTTCTAACATGTAGTAAGATGACGCCGGTTCCGCTTGTCGTGGGGCAATCAACATGAAGATCGCAAAATTATACATGGACCCTCAGGATAAACTACGGTTCGAAATCCAAGGAAAATCATCCGTCAAGTACCATCTCAAAGCAAACCATGTAGTCGAATGCAAACGTTGGTTTTGGGCACTCAACAATGCAATCCAATGGAGCAAAGATGAAGCGCGTGAAGAGGAAAGGAAACAAAACGCCGAGACGGAAGCCTTGAAGCATGCAAAACTCGAACAACTAGAGAAGCGACCTGATATAGAAAGGGATTCCTTGAGTATTACGAGCCAACGACTTTCCACTAAGAATTTGATGCCATGTAAGTCTTTTTTAGCCTTTGATTTTTTCGTTACTAACCATACTAGCTACTGCTCTCGGCGTTCCCTTGACGAGTGCAGAGGGTTCACGTACTGCGGTTAGCACCATCGATGAAAGAGATCTAAGTACCTATGAACCAAGTGTGGCAGGTCATGAATTGGGCAAGATGGTCAGCAACATCGGCACTGCCACTGTTGAAGGCGATATCGATGATGATGAAGAGTATGGCGACGATGCTAGTAGCCATGAAGTTCGTCCCAACAACAAAGATGCATTCAACATCACCGCCCAATCTGCGAAACTTCAACTTGATCTCTTAGCTCAAGTATCAACCGCTCTTCACTCCGAAAGGTCGAAAAACCCAGCGATGCCAATTTCCGATCCTGTCGCAGTGCAAGCTCTTTCTTCTTACGAAGCAGCCGTAGGAAATTTGAAAGGGCTTGTAGGTGATCTACTTAGAATCTCCCGCGATAGAGATGCATACTGGCAGTACAGATTGGATCGAGAAGCCAATGTTCGTCGTATGTGGGAAGAAAGTATGGCACAAGTGGCTAGAGAGCAAGAAGAGTTGGAGACGCGTATCGGGCAATCTGAACAAAAACGCAGAAAGACGAAGCGTGCTCTACGTGAGGCTCTAGAAGGATTCGAAATGACCGAGTCAAGACCAGTCAGCAGAGGGGTAGATAAGGAAAGTGAGGATGAATTCGAGCTCGCGGACGAAAACAAGACCCTAGCCGAACCCGAAAACAAACTTCGTACCAGGCCAAGCTTCAGCGCTCCTATCCGGAAGAAATCTACATATGCCGATCTTGCAGCGGAGATTTCTGACTCTGAATCGGATGATGAGGAATTCTTTGATGCTGTTGGTGCTGGTGAAGTAGAAGTCGTCGATATGCTTGTTGATGGTCATGGTTTAGAGGGTAAAGAAATGCCAAAGTCTACGGAGGACTTGTTCGAAGATAGATTGGCTGAAGTTGCTATCGGATTCAAGGGTTATGATGATCCACCAAGAACGAAACTTGCCATGGATGATGATAATAGGCCAAAGATTTCTCTCTGGGTAAGTTGGATTATTCCCTACGCGTTACGTAACTAACACTTTCAGGGTATTCTAAAATCCATGATTGGCAAAGATATGACAAAGATGACCCTCCCCGTTTCTTTCAACGAACCTACTTCTCTTCTCCAACGTGTCGCCGAAGATATGGAATATACGGATTTGCTAGACACTGCCGCCGAGCGAGCCGATTCCACAGAACGTCTACTTTACGTTGCTGCCTTTGCCGCTTCCGAATATGCCTCCACCATTGGCCGTGTCGCAAAACCGTTCAATCCCCTACTTGGAGAAACTTATGAATATGCAAGACCAGACAAGGGATATCGTTTCTTCATTGAACAAGTCAGTCATCATCCACCTATTGGAGCTGCATATGCGGAGAGTAAGAAATGGGAATACTGGGTAGGTCTTGTTCAAATATGATGCTGTATCTGGGTCTAACATAATCCAGGGTGAATCCGCAGTAAAATCCAAGTTTTATGGCAAATCTTTCGATATCAACCCTCTTGGTACTTGGTTCCTTCGTCTACATCCCGTGAATGGTGGACCTCCCGAGCTCTACACTTGGAAGAAGGTTACGTCTTCGGTTATCGGTATCATCACTGGAAATCCCACTGTCGACAATTATGGTCTCATGGAAATCAAGAACTGGACCACGGGCGAAATATGTCAACTCGACTTTAAACCTCGCGGTTGGAAAGCAGCTTCGGCATATCAAGTAGCAGGCAAAGTTATGGGAGTTGATGGCAAAACACGATGGAGTGTAGGCGGCCGCTGGAACGACAAAATCTACGCTCGGTTCACTCCAGGTTATGAAGATACGGACATGCACACGAAATCCAAACACGATGAGGACAAGGCCTTCCTCGTTTGGGAATGCCATGAGCGTCCCACCGGAATTCCATTCAACCTGACTCCCTTCGTCTTAACCCTCAATGCTGTCCCCGACAAACTCCGCCCTTGGCTCGCACCCACTGATACTCGACTTCGTCCCGATCAACGCGCTATGGAAGACGGCGAGTACGACTTTGCTGCCACGGAGAAGAACCGAGTTGAAGAGAAGCAAAGGAAGGCGAGAAGGATTAGAGAGGCGAAGGGTGAAGAGTTCGTTCCTAGATGGTTCAAGAAAGGCGTTTGTGAGATTACCGGGGAGCAATATTGGGATTTCAACCATGAGTACTGGAAGATCAGGAGTGACGTTGGAGAAGGAAAGGCTAGATGGGAAGAGCAAGGATTGGAGGATATTTTCAGCGTGGACGAGTGAGCCCTGATATAATTCGAAAAGTAGTGGATGATGAACGAGTTGATGACCAAGCTTTGCAGCGAATTGAGCGGGTACTAATTATGGTGTTGGTATATTGGCTAGGTAGATATAAGCAAGGCGCCGAGTTCTATATGTATAACGTGTAAGAATTTTCCTTCTTTACCGTACATGTAATTCGAATACTTCCTTCAATCTCGCTCCTTTTGATGTACCTTAGGGGTCTTCGGGCCTTGTGTGAGTGTGGAAGATGGGGTATATAGTTAGGTTGAGCTTGGAAGGTATATATAGTGCTTTAGTATATGGTTACGATTATCGAGGTGGCCTGTACGAAAACGATTAAAGATAGCTTGTTGACCGCCCGTCCTTGCCAGCGCCCTAACCAGACTAAGCGATAGAGAACGAGGATAAAGAAGAAGCCTTAGCCCCTCACTAGTGCCTCAACCAGACCCACCAACAACCCCCTAGGACGACGAGGACGATGGAAGAAGCCCCTCCTTCCCTCCTCACCAACGCCCCAGCCAGACCTACCAAGAGACCCTCAAGAGAACGAGGATGATGGAGAAGTCAGCCCCTCCTCACTAACGCCTTAACTAGACTTATTAATAGACTCTTAAGAGGACGGGGAGGACGAACAGGGGGGAAAGAGGGCGGCGAGGGCGTAGATGCGTAGAGGCGTGGGAATGGCGAGGGAGGATAGGGAGACGTCGAGGAAGATGGCGAGGGGGGGAGA
>AJFL01000610.1:0-50189 GCA_000467735.1 Rhytidhysteron rufulum CBS 306.38 | reverse complement strand
CTGTTTAGAGCCTGCTTGGCAGGCTCACATAACCCATGCATTTCTTTCAAATCTGACTAAATCTATGGTGTTCAAATTCTTTCGAAGCATATCTACACAACGCGGTGAGTTATGACAACATTACCGTTGGTAAATGAATCAAATTTAGGGTACTATAACAGGAATCGCGCTATCAGAGGTCCATGTTACTGCCCTTGTGGGTTCGCAAGCATTCCGTCTCCTTGTAATGGCTGCGCCACTGCGTTCGTTCCATGCGGAAAGGTTGATATCCGTCCTATCGTGGGCCTAGCTGTCATATCTGCTCTTACCCTGATCATTCAATGACTCCCATCCAATAACATCAGGAAGTGGTTTTGCTTTGACCATACTTGGGCCACCCTGTGCTTCCAGCTGGTAGTCCGCTCTCACTGCTGCCTTGTATTACGACAGGTCCGCGAGGAGCTCCGTATGCGCGAAAGTAGCGATAGTCGAGGATGGAGTTGATCGATGTCCAGGTGGCAAGAGCGCTATGTGTGGAATGTTAGCATAACACAAAGTAGATAAAGCATAAACCACTTACACCAGCACAAAAGCCATCACCGTAACAATCCAACCCAACGCACAAGAACTTCCATTACAGCTCCTCGTATTCCCCTTAATCCCAATAATAACCACCACAAACCAGAAAAGAATCTCCAATGTATTGAGGATGGCATTTGCTTTGAGGCTTGCCCATTTGCGACATCGATCGACGTGTTCAGTTATGAGTTGGTAGGAGATTACGATCATGGATTTGATGGCCTATAGTGACGTTAACCTAGATCAGGTTGACATGTTTGGTTCTGGGAGGTTACCATGACTATTGCAAGTGTGTCCGATCTCTGTACCTGTCTATCTAATTTGCTGACACGGACTCCCGTGAGAATGATTGCCAGTATTTGCAACAAGACTTGAATGATGTGGATCTTGAGTTTAAAGCGGGAATCAAAATAGCATTGAAAATCGGGCATGGCTGCGATGAAAGATTCAACATGAGTTGTAAATGAGGATGCGTGGTTTGGGAGGAGAATTGGCAATGATAGAGGATTTCTTCTGGTATATAAATAAATATTGACTTGACACTTTGTCGTTGTAACCAAGCCATGTTCAAACGTATATTCTTCAATGCGATTGGTTGATGGTTCTGATACACATTACCCTGGCCTGCGTTTACACCCTGATTGGTTAGCGTTGCGACGGAACGGTCCAAGGGCCGACGTTTGCGGGAATAATACGAGAATCATACACTGGGCATGACGAAGCTCTTCGAATACACGGCTTTATGATTGGTCCATCACTGCTTTGCGCATGTATGTTAAAATAGAGGTCTAGCTTCCACTAGATCAGTGATATGCAACGGCGTCCAAAAGTTTCAGATTGGCTATATGCATATGCATACTGATAGCTTAAATTAGTAGCTTATGTAGATCACCCCGATAAGTAAAGTCAATCGTATACCTTTACCTTTACTTCAAACTCTCAATACCCATGTTCAACCATCACGTGATATATCCAAGCGGCTGCGAAATCATCGTTAGAATATGGGGATCGAATAATGTTTCCGCAGGAATTTGTTAGTACATAGATATGATTATACAGATCTTTGGCCTAATGTCTAAGATCTGAGTCTAGTAGCTTAAAGCTACCCTTCACAGTGTAGCACGTGACCAATATCGAACACATCACTATTATGAAGGGAAGTCCTCCTGAAGACGGTTAACATGACATGGAAAAAGAATCGGATTTCTCTTTTGTCCAAAGCCTGCAAGAGTTGGGAAATACTTCATTTTTGATATGGTTGATTGACATTGCCTACATTCATTCTGTAGGTAAGGTGAACGTTACTTTTCTTATGGGTAAACATTTGGTAAATAACCTCTATGCTCTATATAAAAAATCTATTGGCATAACCCTTACCCCCCAATATTTACGAGCAAAAATTACTTTGTTGAGGAAGCAATGCGGCAAGGCCCGCTATCACGCAAAATTTGACGAGATGACGAATCCGGTGTATCACAATCAACCGGACAATTGGTAAAACATAGAACCCCCGATAGGTCAAGCATTACAAGGTTTCAAGCAAGCATGCAGGTAATTTCTTAATGTTCTTGGGGAGTTAACGAGTTCACCCCCACATCGCATCCCCACTCTTCGAGCTCATCATCAAGACTACCTATGTCGATAGCAACCAAGTAGCAGGAAAAATCAGGTTCTAGTATCAACTCCGTTGTTGGATTTTGGTTTTTTCGGGAGTTATTTTAGGTCCATTGGAATCTTTCAGTATAAGTTGACCTCTATAAACCGTTCTTGGTGTATTGACCACGACTTGAGCATTCGAACAAGTGCAACCCTATTCTGAAATCCACCATGCCCTCCAAGAATGCAACCCAGACATCTTCGGAAACAGGCGATGCCACTCCCAAACTATCGGACCGTTTTGCAGATGAGAGTTACAAGCTCTTCTCTCAGGTTCAAGTCGACGATCCTACCCCAGAGGAGGCCGCACGATTGCGCAAAAAATGCATCAAATGGATCCTGCCATTCTTATGCGTGGGGTATCATTTGATGTACGTTGATAAGCAAACGGTAAACACGCCCGCCATTCCTATTTAGATTTCTGCTGATCGCATCTAGCTTGGAAGCTCTGCCATTCTAGGTATCATGGAGGATGGTCATTTAAACTCCGTGCAGTATAATTGGTTATCGTCTATCTTTTACCTGGGGTACTTGGTTGCAGAGTGGCCACAGAACTATGCCCTTCAACGCTTCCCAGTCGGGAAATGGTTAGCGACAAACCTCGTCCTTTGGTTAGTCTTGATCAGTTTATATATTGCCGGGCATCTCACTTATATTTACATACAGGGGAGGCATCTTGCTCTTACATATTCCATGCAATAACTTCGCATCGCTATTCGTGGTTCGCTTCTTCCTAGGCATCGCTGAAGCATGCATCGTCCCAGCATTTCTGTTAACTCTATCCATGTTCTTTACTTATGATGAGCAATCGGTTCTGATGCCAATCATGTGGTCCATCGGGAATGCCAGTCCCATCACATCTGGCCTCTTATCATATGGAGTTCTCTTCATCAAAACCGGCAGCTTTTCGCCATGGAAATGGTTCATGGGTACAACTCCTCGAAGTCCCTCGTCTGATCAAATGACTAATCATGTTACAGTAATCACTGGTGGACTTACTGTCATCTACGGCGCTCTCGTCTGGTTCTTCTTTCCTGACAACCCCATGACAGCTCACTTCCTCACACTGGAAGAGCGCGCCCAAGCAGTCCTACGACTCCAATCCAACCATTCGGGTATCGAACAGAAGCATTTCAAACGATATCAATTCATCGAAGCGATGAAAGACCCGAAAACATGGCTCTTCTTCCTCCACGCATGGTCACAAGAGATGGCCAACGGATTAACCAACCAGCAATCACTTATCACCAAATCCTTCGGCTTCACAACCTTACAGACAACCTTGCTCGGCTGTGTCAGTGGAATTACGTCTCTCATTTCCCTCGGTGCCGCTGCGCTCGTGCTCGCTAAGATACGGAACTGTCGCGCGTGGTTATCCGCTGCCTCTTACATTCCTGCAATTCTTTCAAGCATCCTTCTCATTACTCTACCGTGGAGTAATCGCTGGGGCTTGATGGCAGCCATTTGGATACGTGTAACTGCTGGTATACCTTACAGCGTTGTTATGATCTGGGCAGCAAACTGTTCAGCAGGCCATACCAAGAAAACGGCTGTCATTGCATTGTATCATGTCGGATACGGTCTCGGGAATATTCTCTCGCCACAGTTGTTTCAGCCTCAGTATAAGCCACGTTACATTGTTACTTGGTCAGTCATCCTAGCCATTGCAGGCGTTCTGCCTATGTCCATTGTTCTCTTCCTAAGGGTTTACTTGGTAAAGGAGAACAAAAGACGGGATGAATTGGCTAGTAAGGGCTTGGTTCAAGAAGTGGGTGTGATTGAACACTTGGACGAAGGTGGGCGGAAGACTGAAGAGGTTGTGGATGCGAGACAGTTGGATTTGACGGATCGGGAGAATCTTGCATTGTAAGCTGTACATCTCTCCCACTTTCCTTCTATTACGCTAACTTCTATATAGCCGTTATGTCCTATAATAACATGCCATGTGTGCTATATCTGCAGAATTACATTATTGGTTGGGTTGTCGATTGACTAGGGTTGAGAAGTCACGTGAATCTGCATGTGCGATGGAATATAACGACCGTTATGCATGTGATTTTGCCTATCGCTTTAATTTTCCGATGCCTCGAAATCCTTCACATGTAGTCCGATTCATGTATTTCCGATGACTGAATAATGGGCATATCCCAACCAACAAATCCTACGAGATGACTAAGCGAGACCACGACAATATTTCGGCGATACTGGCTATATTTTAGTGCAACTATCACATTTCGAACAAGATGACACGTCAATTGTGCAGTAAGATTATTTTCCAAGCAACCTCACTAGTTAATATATTAATATCTCTTCTAAACAGCAATATTTATAATGTGGATGCGTACAATTGGATATCGACGATAAGCTTCCTCACCGATTTCGCTGGACTGCGGGGAAGACGGATGTTACGTCACGTTATGTCTGATTCAGGAATGAATTCACTCGCTAAGAGCCCCTGTCGGCCACTAAGTGGCGGCTTAATAATTTAGCGTTTTTGCTATATATCAGACACGTGTACTGTACCTGCCTATTCATCCGTCTTCCCCACACAACACCACTCATATACACCCAATTCACTACCGCAACGCCCGCCCTACCCGCGCCCCTTTTCAATCCTTCCACACCATGCCTAATACCATTCATGTTAAACCAGTCAAGGACATAGAGGACCTCGCCCAGGCCTTCTACTGTGTTAGCGAGGCCTTTGGTCGCCAGATCAAAGATGCCGGTTGGACGTCCACGAACCCGGGTTGGGACTCGATAAAAGGCCAAACGAGGGGATCGACGCAATTCATTGAACGATGGCAGAACATCAAGAACAACAAGGACGGCGACCCTAACACCGTATTCCTCATGGCGACCATGATGAACCCCGAGGACATCCAAAGTCGACAACGAGTCGTGGGCCTTGCTATCTGGCAACAGGCCTCATTTGTCGATGGCTGGGGAGATCCACCGGCAGAAGAACTGAGTGCTTCCGCTCTCGAAGGCCTCGATCCCGTGGAACAGCGTTTTGCTAATCAGTTGTTCAAGTCGTTGTGGAAGCGTCGCGTCGAGTATGTTAAAGAGAAGGAAAGCCAGGATCCCCCTGCCATCTTCGTTCTGGACTTGTGTGCCGTCGATCCCGGGTTCCAGAAACGAGGCATCGCCACCAAACTCGTGCAATGGGGCCTCGATGAAGCGAAGAGACGTGGTGGATTGGAATGCACTACCGAGGGTTCGAGCATGGGGAGGAAGATCTACGAACAACTTGGGTTTGTTCCTGAGGGAGCTGATATCGAGTATGTTCTCGATGACGAGTTCAAGGATCGCAAGCTACCACCGAATGTTTTCATGCGTACTGGTCTTAGCAAGTGATAGGGAGATCCCTCGCTTGGAATCAGAAAATATAAACACAGACTGATACTGGAGGAATGGTTATTTTTGGGAAACGAACAGGTCAATGGCGTCGGGTTCATATGGGTAAAAGCGCATTGGAAATGACGAACAAATTTACGATCATGCCGATAGATTTCATGATGAGCTTCCATATCCTAGAATAGAAATCCAAACAATCTCAACTCATGGTAGGATTCAGGGTGTATCGGACTAGTTTGAGATATCCGGTTACCCCAGATTTTGATTGATACGTTAATATCTCCACGTGCTATTGTGGGAGCTAAAGTGATGGTCGAATCCTACGACTGGATTTTAGCTTCGGTAAGGAGCGGTTGTTCCCGGATATGCTTAATTTTCCCGTATTAGTAATAGGTGTCATGGTAATTCCTACTTCTCCACTCCCTTACTGATAAGACAACAGGCATCATTCTACAAACATTCTTCATCATCTTCCTTTCATCAAAACAACAGACGATATACATTCTCCATGTCTCCAGCTCAGATCCTCGTTCCCGGCGAAGCCGAAGGCCAAGTCGTCTTTTCTCAAGTCCCAATAAGCTTTTTAATGGGCGTCGATCAAACCACAGGCATTGTAGTCGACAAACATCATCCCTTAAACGGAACATGTCTCACTGGTCGAATACTCGCGATCCCATGTGGAAGGGGTTCATGCTCAGGAAGCGGTGCCATCCTAGAACAGTTACTTCTCGGTACTGCCCCTGCAGCATTGATTTTCCAAGAGCCAGAGGAAATTCTGACGCTGGGCGTCTTGATTGCCAATTCCATGTTTTCCAAGTCAATCCCGGTTATACTCCTACGAGATGCTAGTTTATTCACTAGATTGGCAGAAACGGAGTTCGTGCAGATCACGGGTGAAGAAATCCTGTTGGGCAGAGGTGATGTCGTGAGAATTGCGCTATCTCCTGCAAGACCTGACTTGTTATCTCTTACACCTTCCGATGAAGCGATGCTCAAAGGCGAAGGAGGTGCAGCAGCCCAGGTGGCCATGCAAGTAATAACATCATTTGCAGCCATGCAAGGTGCTAAGTCGCTTGTAGACGTCTCCCAAGCCCATATCGATGCTTGCGTTTACGTGGGAAAGAGTAGTCTCTTAATACCCGAACAACTCCTCTCTCTCAAAGGAAAATTCGTAGTTCCAGCAACTTGCAATTCCTTGAGCGTTGACAGACTTCGATGGCAAGAACTAGGTGCTGATCCTGAGATATCCCTAGTTTCGTCGAAAATCGGAGATGTCTATCTTGCTTTGGGAGCGACTATGAGCTTCACTTGTGCCCCTTATCTTCTGGAAACCAAACCCACATCTGGAGAGCAAATTGGCTGGTCTGAATCCAATGCCGTTGTCTTCGCAAACAGTGTGCTTGGTGCCAGAACTCAGAAATATCCTGATTACATGGATATCTTTATTGCGCTTACAGGACGCGCTCCATGTGCAGGTTGTCATCTTGATAGCGGTCGTATACCAAAACTACGCATCGATGTTCCCAAAACGGAAAATGCCGACGAGTCCATATTCCCACTTCTTGGTCATCATATCGGAGACATCGTTGGGTCACAAATACCACTCATACGTGGCTTGGAAACCAGAAATCCTACTATCTCAGATTTGAAGGCGTTTGGAGCTGGGTTTGCAACAAGTTCTTCCGCACCTATGTTCCACATTGCTGGAGTAACCCCAGAAGCTTCTCGATTCGAGGATCTGGAATCAGAACTTAAACACATCGCGCTCGATCACGATCATCTTGCAAGGACATGGAAACAGTTGAATTCAGCATTAGAGCCATTAGTCGATCTAGTCTCCTTAGGAAGCCCGCACTTCTCCCTCGAAGAATTCGCTCAACTAGCCTCGCTGTGTCAAAATCGAACCAAACACCCACAAGTCAAAGTGATTATCACAACAAGCCAATATACCTACAAAGAAGCAATAAAGCTCGGGTATCTAGATATTCTAGAAGAGTTTGGAGCTACTTTGATTACTGATACTTGCTGGTGTATGATTCTGGAACCGGTCATTCCAACACAAGCGAGGAATACTATGACGAATTCGTCGAAGTATGCGCATTATGGACCTGGAATGGTAAAGAAGGGGTTTCATTTTGGTGGTTTGGGGGCTTGTGTTGATGCGGCTTGTGAGGGGGAACGGAGGGGGTGGGGTTTGATACCTACTTGGCTTCAGAGTAAGGCTTGAGTTATAAGTCAGTGTGGCGATTGAGAGTAGAAGTTAGGAATGATACTACGAAGAACAATCTGGATGTATGGACGTAGCTGAACTTAGATTAGCGGCCTTGTAATAGAAAAGCAGCAGCGTCATCATCATCTATCATTCATCCACTACCTATTACGGCAGGACCTGTGTATGGCATACTACATCCTAATGCTTTCTATCCGAAGGCTGCAGTGCGTAATACAGTAGCTTCCGTTAGCATGCCCGATCTCCAGCTAAGCTCCTGGGCCCGGATTTGTCAGTAAATCTCCCAGGATCGTTCCTGCATCAATCTGGACCTCGCTAGGCAAGTGCACCATTTAGTGGAACAAGCTTTTGGGCCTTGCGCAGTAGTCTACCCGTTGTAGTAGTTCAGTGTCAGATGCCCAGTACCTTGGAGCCATATCAGAAGATAAACAAGTATGCTTGGAGAATATTCTCATTCACGAGCTGGTCTGAAGTGGACAATTCTTCAATCTTGTGACTCTAATGTCCTGGGGCATTTTTACACTTGATTCACAAAATGTTTCTTCGGCATATATTTGTTGTTGGGATTGTTGAGGAAGCCTCGGCTCTACTTCGAAAGAGTCGCGTGTTGTACTAATGCAGAAAATCTCTAGTACAGTTGAAAATAGTGGACCCATAATTGCGTGCTTGTATAGTGAAACGATTTTTTCCAAATTTTCCTCTTTTTTTTTTCCAACCGAAAAACGTAACGAAGGATGATTTAAAAAGGCCGCATGTATCCTCACTATCATACATCCCACTTCCATTCCGCCGGATAACTTGACAAGCTTTCCGTTGAACATCATGGCCGATATGGACGATTCAAGCGCGACTTCTAATTCGCCTCAGCAGCGACGATCCCTCTTTCGATCCGTTCCTTTCCAGATCATAGTCGCATGCGGCGTCTCCTTCACTGCCCCGGGCATGTGGGATGCCCTGGGCGGACTGGGTGCCGGAGGAGCCGCTGAACCATATGCAGTGTCAGCAGCCAACGCCCTGGTTTACGGCCTGTTCTCCATCGTTTGCGTCGCAGCAGGCGCTATCAACAACCGCATTGGCTTGAAATACGGTCTCGCGCTAGGTGCCATCGGATACCCGCTCTACGGCGCTGGACTCTATACCAACAACGTCAACGCGACTACCTGGTTCATGCTGTTCGGTAGCGCTCTCTGCGGTATCTCGGCGGGTTTCTTCTGGGCGGCTGAAGCGGCTATCATCGTTGGGTATCCCAGTCCCAAGGATAGGGCGTTCTACCTCGCCATCTGGCAGACGGCGAAGGCGGCAGGTCCCATTGTCGGCGGTGCCATCAACCTGGGTTTGAATGCCAATAGGTCCTCGGCTGGATCCGTTGGCTCCGCCACATACATCGTTTTCATCGTCATCATGTGTCTTGGTCTTCCTATTGCGCTTTGCTTGAGCCGGCCTGAGAAGGTCTGGCGTAAGGACGGCACCAAGGTCATCACGGTGAAAGAACCAACCTGGGGCGCCGAGTTCAAAGCCGTTTTCAACCTCTTCCGCACTCGACGCATCTTGCTCCTCCTCCCGGCATTCTTTATTAGCTACTTCTACAACGGGTTCCTGAGCACATGGCTCACGAACTACTTCACTGTTCGATCCCGCGCATTCTCCTCCTTCTTCACCAACTTCGCCGGTATCTTCAGCTCCTTCATCATCGCCACTCTGCTCGATCGCCAGTCTATCCATATCAAGACTCGAGCTAAGATCGCTTTCTCCTCTATCGTCTTCATCCTTATCGGTACCTGGATCTGGGCAACGATCTTGCAAAAGCAATTCTACGATGCACCCACCGCGCCCGTATTCGACTGGTTCAAAGGCGGCTTCGGGAAAGCATATGCCCTCGTTTTCTTCTGGACATTCGCTGGACAAGCGTTTCAGCAATTCCTGTACTGGCTTGTTGGCCAGTATGCCACCAACATGTCCTCTCTTTCGCACCACACTGGAATCCTGCGTGGTTTTGAGGCATTGGGTCAAACCGTTGCATGGGCGTAAGTTAACATCTCCATCACAATTAACTGAAACATACTAACGACCCCTCCAGTATGCAATCCGAGGGTAACGCAAACCATTTCGTCAGCATCGGGATCAATTTCGGTATCTTGCTCATCAGCATTTTCCCTACTTGGATCGTGCTCTCTGAGTTGGAACATAGTCATGAGGTCCAGGAGACTGGTAAGGAGGAAGACTTGGCCAATAGTGATGCTGATAAGGAGGTTATCATTAGCTGAGTGGGGTGTTTAAAAGTGGTTTCTTTCGCAATTTAGATTTTTGTAATGATGGTGTTGGGTGATGGTTGTATGAGTTTCATGACTTTTGCAAGATTCCCCCTGGATAGATTAATTGGATTTTGTTTTGATTCCATTTTTGCGCAGTTCGACCCGAGTGATGATTTACCCGCTTGCTCTTGGGAAGGTATGATATACGAAGCTCACTATGATCTTTCACGTATATTTCATCGGCTATGTTGTTATTGCGAGGATTCATTGATTTCTGATAACCCTCCATCTATCATCTAAAGCTATAGCTCAAGCAAGAATGTTTTCATTATATCTCTAGTCTACAGTTACTAAGGTCTCATTCTAGTGGCATAATTTACATATATAGTAGAAGAATACAGTTTTTAGTATAATGTGTGACAAGTGTATTTTCCAGATATGTCAGGTGCAACCAATGAACAAGTGCAAGGAAATAATTCAGGAACGTAATTGAGAGCATACAGCAGGTGGAATTAGGGCAGCGATTTTCAAAGCAGGTAACATTGTTCATGCATATTGTGCATTGTTCCACCACTCTTAGGAAACAAATAACTAATATGGTTATAAATCTAAGGAAACATCATCCAAGTTGTCTTAGCACAATAGCTTAATGAGAGAGCTGCAGTAATTGTGTGATATATTAAAAGATTCTAACGCGATGTTCATATTTGCGTAATGTAAGATACGCCGATATGTGACCTGGCACAAATATGATCTTGTGATACGAAACCCAAAACCGCTTTTGTGGGCATAAGAATATGGTAGGGTTAATTTGACTTCTTCGGGGTATGGAGGGGTACACGATATTACATCAAGCACCAGTAGGTTAGGCGATGTACGTTCTACAATGGTTACACGATAGATGGTAGATTTAGTTAGTTGTTCCCTTTGGAGAAATTTAATCCTCATCTAAAGCTTTTGTAGTATTATAAATGCAGTCCTTACACACCGAGTTTTGGTGGAAAGAGTAGAGTATTACAGTTCACCATCCTTGCATTCCTTCTTCACCATGCTTCGGAAAATGGCCTTCCTCGCCATCCTATCATATGTCCAGGCATGTCTCAAGATATCAGGAGAAGGCTACTAAGATCTCTTGCTTCACGTTCATCTTGATAGCGACGACAATGGCGTTAAGACATGTGCAATAAGTACCGGTCATACATCTGGCAAAGCGAAATGTATAGACGGGTTCTCTTTGAGCTAGGATTGGAAGGGAGTGGAGGAGCCCGTACCCGTGACTTATTGCAATCCTCAGACTTGGTATGTTTAGTATTCTACCTTGGAAAGTGGATATCTAAATGTTAAATCAGTTATAACATTGAGCTGGATTCAACATGTGTCGATATAAATTGCTGTGGGGGCAATATTCCTTGCACCTGCTACAGTTGCTATTGGGGTTGGCATGGGTTTGGATGCTAGGGTGCTGCAAATTGTAGTAGCTCTACCGGCAGCTTAACACTTCTACGTACGCGTGAACTTCAAAATATAAACATCTATGTCTACTCTTCCATCATGAATCACAATGGCATGTTGATTGCAATGCAACCCCTCATATGCAGATAAGATTACTGTGATGGGCAGGAATGATGGATACACTCTACATATATACACCAAGACAGGTTTATGTACAACAAGCACATACCTTACGCAATCTCATCCACACTTGATTCCGTCGCACCCATCTCCTTTCTAATCCCCGTAACTGTTTCAACATGCTCCTTATTCAAATGATGATGCATAACAAACGCACCCGCCACAAGCCCAATAGCCGAGAACGCCGTCGACGCAATAAACATGTTCCGAATAGAAGCAGAGAACGCCTCTTTAACAGCCAACTTCAACACCTCATCATCAATATCCTGCGCAATCATAGCATTAGCCGCCGCCTCCCTACCCGACAACAACGTCAACATCGATTCCGGTATTCCCGCATCAGCAAGACGACCCGATTGTTGAGACATGGAGCTTTGAAATATGACGCCGTTGATAACAACGGAGAGAGCCAGAGCACTACTTCGGACGAATGCGATTGTGGAGGTTGCAGCTGTCATGTCTTGTTGGTCGACTCGGGCTTGGATGGCGATGAGGGGTGGCTCGAAAAGGATTCCGGAACCGACGCCAAAGATGATTTGGAGGCCAATTGCTGTTGCGATTTGTGTGTTTGCTCCAAGTGTTATTAGAAGACCACATCCGAGACAGAGGATCGATGTTCCGATCCAGATGAGCTCGCGGAATCGTCCGGTGTGGTGCATCAGGATTCCTGCTGCTGCGGAGGTGAAGGCGGTGGAGAGGGCTAGGGGAAGGACGTGTAACCCGGATTGTAGAGGTGAATCTTCCATTACGGATTGGAAGAATAGGGGGAGGTAGTATTCTACTGACATGAATGCCTGTGTTGTGGTTAGATGCATGCTTCGCTTACATCTATATGTGAATACGTACCAAACCATGAGAAAGACTGACTAACAAAGTGGCTAAGTTAGATCGGTCTTTAAATATCTTCATAGGTAGCAATGGGTATTTAGCAAGTTTCATCTCGCTATAAATGAAGGCAAGTATCATCGCAGCACCGACAACGATCAGGACAATGACCTTTGCAGAGTCCCAGGGGAATACTTCGCCTCCGAATTCAAGGCCCAGCAGGATCATCAGCGTTGCTGCTGCAAATGTGAATATGCCGAACCAGTCAATGGCTTTCATACCATCAAGAAAGCTTGTTTTGGAGTGCTTGATGTCGAGGGAAAAGAAGATCAAAACGAAGGCTACGCCGCTCACTGGGAGGTTGATCCAAACTGATGTTTTGTTAGCTGGTTCCCTGGGATGGAGTTTCAAGGACTTACAACACCAACGCCACGATGCCAGAGAAGCAAATATGCCACCGATAATTGGCCCAACACCACCCGCAACAGCCCAAACGCATTGACTCAACCCAAGAAACAAGCTCCGTTGCCTGCAAACTCATCAGTGGAAGATCCTAAACCAAAAACTCCAAGTAACCTAACCTCATACTGAACACATCCGAAATAACAACATAAACCAAAAGGATCAACCCAATCGCAGAAAGACCCTGTAACGATCTCCCCACAATAAGCGCCGTGATACTCTTCGCCATAGCACATACCACCGAGGAGACAAAGAACACGGTAGTCGCAGCCAAGAGCACAGGTTTGCGACCCCAGATGTCAGAAAGCTTCCCCCAAATCGGTGAGGCAACCGAGCTTGCAAGGAGAAACGACCCTCCTATCCAGGTATATCCCAACCCGGAACCCAGCTCATGCGCCATGACAGGGACAGCAGTAGCAACGACCGTGCTATCGAGGGCGGCGATAAACAGAGAAAGCTTTTCCAATCATCGTAAGCATATATCGATACCATAGCCAATATATCCAATACCACGATGCCAACAACGACGAAACGCGAACGCAACAAGATCCACTTACAAACAGCGCAGTCAGCAACGCAAAGATCCTCCATCTTCGCCGTGTATTGGCTTCTTCCGCCTCCAACTTAGATTGATCCAACGTTTCCTTTGATGCAGACATGGATGGTGTTTTGGATTCTCAGCTGCGTTGTGTATCCCAATAAATTGGATGAGTGGCTGGGCGGAGCGTCAAGGATATCTGATTGCTTCGGAGGGGGGCGCGAGGGCCATGCCGAGAGGGTGGGGAATTGGACTGGGACTTCTAGATCGGATCTTCGGGCTTGGGGTGCGAGATGTGCGATGCACGGACTGGTGGAGTCCCACTTTGGTGAGGGGGCACGGGGGGCCTCGGGCCTGCGCCGAAAGAGCCTTGTTGTTTATTTTTAGTGGGTATATGGATACTCTCCTTTTAGACTCCCGTTCACTCAGTTTGGCGGCTAAAGATAGCCTCAGGAGATGATCGACGTGTTGAGCCCTGAGTGCTGTGATTGTAACGTATCTCGTATCATGATTGTGGCATTGGGCGTCTCGTGCATGCCTCAGAGCGCTATGTGGTGTCTTTATTAACTTGGTGGGATATAGACACAATGATTAAAAGTCGAACAGAGGAGCTGTACGGCATGTGACAAGGATATATGATAAGGATATATTGGGGGAAGGGAAATCTTGTAGGGGTATCTGATATGGCTAAATCCTATCGTAAAGGTGCACTCAACGACGCTGAAATTTGTATTAGTGTTATCGCTGCATCATCATTTATCTATCAATCGGGTCCAGCATTCGTTTCGATTGCAATAGATTTATTAATAAATCCTGAACACTATGCATATTCACCAACACTCCAGTAAATCCGTGTTGTGGTTCAATTTGACGGAATTGATTCAATACATGTTAATCTACATTCAACTCCATCATTTTCCCCAACCAAAAAACATTCCACCAAACCATCCCTCAACCCTTCCTACTCGTCAAAAGAAGCTCCCACTCCGGATCCGGTGCACCCTATAACAAAATCAGCAAACCCCTCGCAATGACAAAAAACAAAAACTGCACTTACAATCCCTTCATGTTCAATATTCTCAGGTCTCAACCCCGTAACCGGACTCTCAATATCATACTTGACCAAAAACTCTACCAGGACCAACTTCATCGCAACCTCAGCAATGAACCTCCCGGGACAAGCATGTCTCCCATACCCCCACGCCAGATCCGTTTTTCCCACCGTAACGAGCTGATGTCTAGTTTGCGCGTCTTCGCTCTCGAGTCTCTTGCGGTAGAAGCGGAAACCGTCGAATTGGGCTGGGTGATCGAAGTACGTGTCATCCATGTTGATAGCCCCGGTTGGTAGGACTATGCGTGCGCCGACGGGGATGTGCATGCCATTTGAGAGGGTTAGGGGGTCTTGGACTTTGCGTTGGAAACCCACTGGTTTATATCATCAGCGTTTGCTTCTTCCAAATGTTGGATCATAGGGGATATGTATAACTTACGAACATCCCCTCCATAAAGCCTTTGGGTCTCCTTAACAAAACTATCCAATTTCCGCATTTTCTGCAACGAGGTCCTATCAAGAACACCGTTGCTCGATCCTTGAAGTGCTTCGGTGACTTCCTCCCGTAACTCTTCAACATATTCATCATAGAACGCAAGATTAACAACGCATTGCATGATCGTAGCAGCCATGCTCTGAATCGCTGCAACGCACAAATTCATCTGTACGATCGTCTGACCTTCCACATCATCGACATCATGTGCCAAACTCCCCGACGTGAGTAAATCAAGCAGAGAAGCCGGTTCGCTGAGCGGCTTATCCCCGTTTTGCTTCTTCTTCCGTAACGTTTCTGCGACAATGGCTTTTCCCTCGTTGAATTGACTCATCATTTCTTTGCGACCTGAAACAAAGGGGTGGATAAGGGGGCGAAGTGGCTTTGGCCATTTCTTGAGATTCGTCGTCCATTCGAAGGCGCTTTGGATGTAGATTGAGGCCAGGGAAATCCATTCCGGGTTCTTTGCTGCGTGTGAACCTTGGAAGATGCGGGCGCAGATTCGGGTGGTGAGTTCGTTGAGTTGGGGGTAGAGCTTTACTGAGGTTTGTGCTTTGGTATGTTGGCTTTGGAGTTTATGGGGTTCATGGGACCAGTATGGGACGTACTTGAGAAATTGCCTACCGGCCAGTGGTCGCGGATCAGTTGGTGGATCACCGGAGTGTATTGAGCTAGGGAGGTTGTTAGTGGTTGGGGTTGTGATGGGGTTGGTTGCTTACGAAGTGTTGGGTTCAGCTCCTTGATTACGATTCTGATTTGTGCATCCGTTAAGTTACCTAGCTTGGTGTATTGCTTCAATGTGAACTAGAATAGTTTCGTTAGTAGATAGTCATGAGGCAAGATTGGAATACTTGCCTCCTCTTCAAGAAACGCAGTGAAGCTTAAGGATTTGTGACCTTTCAAGTCGTCCAGATACTGCAAAGGAAGAACGATGTTTGTCCCTGTTGGGGCAATCAGAGAAAATTTCTATGTGGTGGGGACATGGAGCAATACCTTCCGTCGTCGATATTCCAAAGATTTGTCCTTTGAACTAATGCCATGTTAGTTGACTCAAGGCTGTCGCTGATTGTGTGTAAGCACCTTGTTATAACCATAAATCAAAAGGTCCCTCGTCTCAGTCAGGTACCGTTCCACCCTCTGCTTCTCACTAGGAATCTCATCCTCCAACACAATAGGAAGCTTCGGAAGTTTCTCGCCACAAAGAAAAGGATAAACGACAGTCGTAATGATCATAGAAGCAAGAATACCACCCCATATCACGCACACCACAGGATCATGCAGGGTGAGATCCAAGACACGACCAATATCCACGAGAGCTGACATAACGAATGCGACGAATGGAAGTGGGGAGTACGATAAAATCAACGAATGGAGAAGGGCGGGGCATTTATTTGTTCGACATGGAAAAGCTATAAATAGGCCAAAAAGCCAATTAAATCTAGCATGATGGAAAACAATGAATGTAATTCGGTATAGGGCAGCATGGTGAGGCCTCGCGCACTAGCCACTGATGGCCGAGGAGAAGGGCGTTCAGGGGCTCCACTTTCGCGCTGGCTCCGAGGGGGTCGTGCACTCGGCCTCTCGCGCGCGAGGTGCCGAAGATTGAACAGAGACACAACACAGAGGATCGGTATACGAGATCGCTGCAAGGAAGAATGAAATACGAAAATGCCGTTTCAGGTTCAGCTGTGGTCTTGTCCTCAACGGCAGTTATCGATCTCTGTTGGCAAGCCGAAAGGAGATCATTCACCCAATCTATGCTCAGCCTCCCACGAATTCGGCCGTCGGGGAGAGGGCGAACAGCAGAAATGCCAATGCACTAGCCACACTTCTTCGGTTGCCAAGGCTTTCTAGCGCTCTGGATTGGCGTCCGAAGGGCTGAGGGTAGTTATTAATTATGCCTGAAGGGGACAAGATCTTTCTTACTTAAATACCAGACAAGCCTCATTTCACCTTTCATCGCTATATACCAAACTATCTATACATTCATTCATTTGCCCCTTCTGTGGCTGAAAAAAGAAAAGCAATATTCTCGTTCTTCGTTATCGTTGTTATCGTTATCATTATGGTCGTCATGCGCTTCAGTCCTCGCATATCGTATGCCCTCGTTTTTCTTTGTGCCGGCTTCAACATCGCTATTCTTTCTTATGATGCGAGTATGATTAATAATCTTAATCTTATCCCTTCTTATATCGAGCGTAGGTCTTATCGTTATCTTCATGGATAAGAACTTTCAATTAACACATTGCAGATTTCAACTTGAATCATCACCTTATTGGTCTCAATACCGCGATCATCAGCGCAGGATGCATCGCTGCGGGCATCGTCGTCAGTCCTCTCGTAGACCGATGGGGTCGCAAAGCAGGTTTAATAGCCGGATCGATTCTCATCATCTTTGGCGTTATACTACAAGCGGCTGCCCCGAATGGTATGTCTAAAAATGCTGAACGACTGCACAATGGCAATCTTAACTCACCCATTTTCAGAGGCGCAATTCGTCGCAGGCCGTTTCTTCATCGGTATGGCTACTGAAATCAACGGCGCCATAGCACCAACCTGGGTCATGGAACTCGCTTCTCCTAAATACCGTGGGTTGCTGGTCAACTCCGTCATGACCATGGTTCCCATCACCGCGGCTTGTACATGTGGTATCATCATTGGGGTTTACGATTCTGTTGGCGACTGGGCATGGAGAGGTCCTGTTCTCGTGAGTGATCCAAGTCAATCTCATCCATCTCCAGCAGTGGCTTACGTATTCGTATAGGGAGAGATGGTTCCATCTCTGTTGTGTCTTGCTCTTATCCCTTTCGTAGATGAAAGTCCCAGATGGCTAGTCTCGAAGAACAGAAGCGAAGAGGTAGGTCCATCAGATATCCTAAGACAAAACACCAAATTAACATTCCTCGCCCCAGGCCTTCGAAATTCTCGTCAGACTACATGGAGACGGACAGCGAAACAACCCTCTCGTTCAAGGCGAGTTCAAAGAGATGTGCGATGCAATCGACATGGAGAGACAACAGGATGGAAACAGTGGGAGCTGGATGGGGCTGATAACACCCGGTAATTTATTGCACTCCTCTAGATGTTTGTGAACTATACCTGACAAATTTCTAGCCTCAAATCTCCGCCGCTTCCTCATCTGCGTCTTAACCAACATCTTCTACCAGATGGTCGGAGGAAACATGATTCTGTACGTTTCCCTCTAATCAGCAGAGTTCCTAAGAGAGACAAAACCACTAACCCATCTCTCAGTTACTTCTCCTCTTTCATCATCATTAGCGCCGGCATAACCGAAACCCGACAAACCCTGATGGTAAACCTTGCTCTCCTATTCTGGAACATAGTCGCCACCGGCATTGGCGCCTACACTATCGAAAAATTCGGCCGTAAGTCTTCACTAGGTACGTATTCCTCCCATCTCACACTCAAATCACATAAAAAACTAACGTAACACAGTCTGGGGAACAACCCTAATGATCATCTGTTTCGGCCTCCTCTCCGCCCTCGTCTACCTCTCCGACACTAAAAAGGAAGCAAGATACGGTCTGGGAGCCATAATAGTCGTCGGTATCTTCCTCCTCGGCGCAAGTTGCAGTTGGTACGTCTCCCTCTTAAAACCACCTGCCCCTTCCCCGCTAACCACCCACCCGCAGGATGATCCTCGCCTACACCTACCCCCCCGAAGTCCTGCGCTACAGCCAACGCGCCAAAGGCGTCGCAGCCGGGCAATCTATCGGCTACGCCGTCGGTTTCATAAACCTATACATGACGCCCACCGCCATCAACAACCTCTCCTGGCGGTACTACGCCATGAACGGGGGCTGGAACGTCATCATCCTGGTTGTCATAATCTGGTTATTCGTTGAAACCAAGGACCGGTCGCTCGAGGAAATCGATCGTATGTTTGATGGCGCTGTGTATAGTAAGGTGAAGGAAGTTGGGGGTGCTGGGGTGGGTGTGGAGATGTTAGGTGATGAGTTTCCGTTGACGCTTAGGAGGAGGTTGAGTGAGGAGAGGAGTGTTAGTGCGAAGAGTGCGCAGAGTAGTGCACAGAGTAGTGAGGAAGAGGGGTATATTGATACCATGTATCGGGGGAGTGAACCTAGGGATGCGATTTGAGGGGTGGATTGGATGACGACTTGGGACATTCGTTGGTATGATTTCCTTCTTTGTCTCTCTTTGATGGATCTTTGGCGAAATTGGGTTTTTGTAATGGTTTGTTTGTGGGATTCCTTTGAGAGGTTTTCATGTTGTAGACTTTCGTTTGTTTGGGCGTTGATTTGGATAACGTTGATTGGGCTCGGCTTGGTTAGATATCGGACAATAGCCATGAAGTCTATGTTTATGGTTTATATTCTCCTCCATTCTTCAGTGCCTTAGGCAAGAGGGATGGTTCAGCACGTGATCACACATGACTCTTCCCATTTTGACCGGCGGCACCAGTTACCAATGATTGATAGAACGACCATACTAGAGTTTCCTACGCCATTCACTAATCGGCATTACCTCGGTGCTCTTCACTTGAATGTTATTCGCCCCCACACACACTTCCTCGATTCAACTTCACTCCAACATCACCACCACACGCCAAACAGACGCCCTTCCACTCATACTGCCTCACAACTAAATAACTATGGCCGCCTGGTTCCGCAACGCCGGTCGCAGCATGTTCGATACCAGCAAAGCTGTGGGCGAAAACATACGTGGTTTTGGAGAGAATGCCGGCCAAGCGCTCGATTCCTGGGGTAATTCCGTAGCCCAAACCTTCGATCCAAAGAACCCGCTTCATTCCGCCATGATCAAGACGGGCGAGAAGGCAGGCGAATTCATGATTACAGCAGGACATGAATCGCTACGTCTTGGTAACGGCTTTGGCCAACAGACCGAGAAATTAATTCGCGAAGCATATGAGCATATTCATCAACACGTCTCACAGGTTGACTTGGAGAAACTCACGATCGAAACGAAGACATGAATCAAAAATGCTGCAAAGGATGTAGGCATCGCTTCATCTATCGCCGCCGAACGTATTTTCTACATCGCGGAATCCCTTCTACCTCCCAAAATTGCCAAGTGGATAAAGGATCATCCGTATCAAACTACATTCCTCATCATCTCTGGAGTTGTTCTCTTTTGCCCTTCCACAATCACGGCGCCTGTGCTTTACAGCCTAGGTTTTACTGCTGATGGTGTTGCTGCTGGTGAGTAGTTCGGCGATTGAGAGTGAGAGGCATTCAGCTAATCATTTTATAGGATCCGCTGCCGCAGCTATTCACTCTATGATCGGACTTGTTCAAGCTGGAAGTATATTCGCTCTATTGTAGAGTGCTGGTGGTGGAGGAGCTGGCCTTGCTGTAGTCAATGGCATGGTAGCCGGCGGTGCTGCCATTAGCATTGGCCCGGTCGCAGCATCATTGGCTATGGAAGACAAGAACCAGGGAGCGACCGAACAAAATGAGAAGGAGGATTGAATTCGGGGTTCAATGTGAGCTTTTATCAGCGGATGTATTTTAGGTCGTTGATGGACTCTATGACAACCACGGAGCTCCACATCACGCAGGCCTGAGGATTCTGCACAACTCATTCTCAGAATAAGGTATTATGGAGGTCAATCGGTAATTCTAATTCTATTTCGACTATCCTAGGCATGTAAAATGAAATCTCCTGAGTTTATTTCACTGACTCAACTATCACTTGAACCCTCCTACCTCCATTTAGTACCTATCTAAGCTGATACCCGCCTTCAGTATTCATTTGTGAAAGACATGGTCGCTGACAAAAGAAAACCAATCCATCATTGTCATTGTCATTACACAAGCATGAACACCTCATTCGCACGAACCTCAACAAAGAAGTCCTCTCGATAATCCGACGCAATGCCCAACCTCCTATACTTCGCAGTATCGCATTTCTCCAACAATAGCATAACCGAATTCCCAATTTCAAAACACGCGATTTCAAGAGATCCTTCTTCTACCCGACACACATCTTGCTTGTAATCCAATCTACCTAGGACTTCTAGTTTGTGAGGTTCGTAGGAGACGACGTAACCTTCCTCTACATCAACCGCATGGGTAGGTTGTTCCGGTTTCTCAAATGTGAATTTTTTGCGTTTGCCTGCTTTGACCAGGACATTTGACCATGGTTGTTTGATTGATCCTGAGATTAGGAATGGACGTATTCGACCGCTGACCATGACGGCGTTGACTTTCGAGCCTGCATCCACTGCAATAGCAGGGTCCGCACATTTCCTTTGAACGGCTTTGGAAGACCCAATGACATGTATCAACTCGAATCTTGGCGATTTGGGGAAATGGATATTGGGGATAGTGGTGAGAGTAGTGCATAGAGGAAGTGAAGCCCAAGACCATGAAGGAGCGATTTTTGTCAACCCATCATCAATATCCTGAACCCGTGTAGCGGCCCAAGCCAGGTCTTCCGCAAAGGTCTCGCGCCAAAGACCTGCGAGGTATTCATCGTGAGATCTGACGCCATAATATCTTGATGCGATACCTGATATAGCGGGGAACCGATCTAACGATTTAGTGAGGTTTCGTCGGGTATATGACTTTACGATATCGAGCCAAAAACTATGTAAGCTTCCTGCATCCACAAGAGAAGCAGTTAAAAAGGATTGAGGAGCACTTAGTTGCGGAGCTGCTGATGACGGTGGTTGCATAGGTCGACGAATCGTAGCAGGAGATGATACTTTCAATACTCGTAGTTCGGTTTGTTGGCCTTTGGAACACGACCAATATATTCTTTGGCCGAACCAATATAATATCCTCGGAGACAGGTACTCTTCTTGCAACGTCCATCCTCGACTTGAGATCGGTGAACGTGTTCGCATTTCCTCTAGGGAAAGGTCGAAGTTTGTGATCCAGTGACCATTCATGTTGCATGGAGAAGATCTGTGGGACCAAGCTACTCGTTGTTGAAAGAGCTTATCCGTAGCTTTGTCGTTCGAAGACGCGCATATCGTGACATGTGCGTTGCCATATACTTCGTGCATGAGGGATGCTTCTTTATGGAAATCTTCACCATTATCGCCTGCCTGGATAATGCAAATTGAATCTATCCAAATATACTCCATACCCAGGTTCTCTGTCAAAGTGATCGCGTCTTGAATCGTCGCTGGCAAGTCCGAACGTGAAAATGCTTTATATCGTTCCCGCAAATTTGCAGTCGTAGTCATGCTTTTCCTGATGGTGTCGTGCATCTTTCCCCAAGAGTAACTCAGTGCTGAATACTCCAACAGATTCCATTTTGCGCCTTGAGGGGTGTTTACTAATTGGATTTGGTCCTTTGACAGTATGCGAACTAATCTGGTAGGACTCCTCGAAGACCACTGCAGCTTTTTACACTCCGCTTTATGGTGCGTGACACATTGATCCAACCACCACTTTGCCTGGTTAAATATATTAACATCGTCAGGGTGTTCGCATAACGCAACCTGAGCTACCTCCTGTCGCGTGCTCATACAAGCAATCATTGAAGATTGCAAAGGCGCGTTCGTAGTGCCAATACTAATTTTGAGACTCTTTCCGTTCACAGCCGCATAGATCGGCAAAGTTGTTCGAAACAGCTCCTCGATATCAGTGACAGTTGATTGCTTTAGTAACAACGCTTGTCGAAAGATACGACATCCTACACATTCCTTCGCACACTGATCAAGTTCTCCGTAATTGAGATGGAAATCCCGTGGTCGCAATCGTACTGAAGGCCCTTCTCGACGTTGGATCTCGAATAAGGCGATGATTCGGTTGCAGCCATTGCAGATGGGTTGGCGGTCGTCGTTGATGTGGATTTTGCATAGGTTCGAGGTTCCCCTATTCGATGCGTTGGCGAAGAAGCCTTGGAATAGTTGCATGCGTGTAGTGAGTGGAGTGTGCGGTTTGGTGTGATGATAAATCTAAAACTGAAATGTGATCAGTCCCCTTGGTTGATTTGGGCCCCAAAATAAAAGGGCGACTATCTGCCTTGAATAGTCGCATTTCGGATACGCCCTATATCTGTGAGCCAATGGAAAACATGGATGGTGGTTCGTGATCAGGCGTTGGTAAGCATGAAACGGGCAGTGCAGGGGCTGATGTTTACACAGCCACCTTTGCCAGCCTACCTATCATCCAGCTAGTTAAAAGCCAAGTGTAAGCTCGCCAGACCTCAGAAACCTATTCGTCTATTTTCCTCATTCATCGGATCCACTATATCCTAAATTAATTAAGATCTCCTCAAACCCTGACAATGGCCGATAGTTTTGTGAGGAGGGAGCGAATCTTCCTTTGGGAGTTGGCTCATATATTTTGCATTGGGGGTCATATATCCACAAATGTATTGGGTTTCATCGCTTTTGGTATTTCAGGTGGAACAATGGTATTCTACGCTGACTTCTGGGTATGTATAGTATTTGCCTTGCTATCAAGAGTGCTTCCTTCGCTGGACTAACTCTATCCAAACTTTAGGTTGCCGTAGCGTTGGCCTTCAATGTCATGTTCTTCATGATGTTAAAGGGTTTGCATCATAATACCGATTCAACCTCCCGCTACCACTATCAGAAGTTGCTTGTGGTAACAGGTTCTTTTGCCAACATATTGATGTTCCTGATTGGGGACTTTATTTTCGCAATGATATTATATACAGAAGGTCAGGAGAAAGCAGAGAAAATATATTTCGCAGCTTCTACTGTGATGGTTGTATGCGCGTGAGTTTCCTTTTCCAACTCAGGATCCCTGGATTTAAACACTGACGATGTTGCTTGAATAGGTTGTTGGTGTTAGCAACTGTTGTAATGGATATAATGAAACTGGTCACGTTTGATTGGGAACGGGAACAGGATTTGAGAGATATTCTAATTGATGACACTATTGTACAGGGAGGTTATGAAGATGGTGAGAATGAGCCGTACACAGACAGTCCTGAGCCGTAATGAAATGCTCTATATTGTTGTATCATTGGAGAATATTATTGAACGACAACTGAGATTGAGATATTCATTTGTACCTCCATACTAGCTCTATAGTTCCCTGGCGCGAGGGATGGACCCATTTCCGTAGAAGATTAAATGTCATTAGCAGCATCCTAGATCGCTCTACACACCTTACTGTTACTTACATTTCTCTCATTTCCCGTCATTATGACAGTATTGCCCTCCAGAATTCCACTCCGATATCGAGCGCGTAGGGAATTTCTGATAAACTTGCCGACCAGGATATATAATACCCACATTCTCAGAGGTATGTTCGGTACCCATATCAGAAAGGGCTAGTACATCAACATCACGATATACTAGATTAATCGTGCACAGCAAACCCATCATGCTTCTATACCATGCTTTCGCAATTTAATGCTGATTCACATTTTCTCCGGACGTAAAAGCTATAAATCCCCACGATTTCTAGCCTGGCCATATGGAAGGGGTCTTCTCTCAAATTCCATTCCTGAAAGACTACATCCATGTCCGCTCTGTTAGTAATCCCAGCTCATGCTGGAGAATTTGTTCCTTAAAGATGCCCCACCAAAAGTGGCGCAGTCTTGCCATGGATGTGCTCAGCCTCCACTTCTCAGCCTTATCGCGAACCTCAACCGTCTAACACTCATCATCCTCTTATACATATCCTGTGCGCTCCCTCCATACCGTCTTCTACTGTAACCCAAAATGACTGACAGCCTTTATACTCCATTGCCTCCCGAATCGCACACTATCCGCCTCATATACCTACACGTCGGCGCATGGGACGATAGGCTCGAATGCGAACTTAGAGAGACTACAATCGCTGACGCACATAACCTGTACACGACTATATCGTATACTTGGGGAACTATCGATACGACGAGGCAGGTCTTCATCACATGTAATTCCCGCCAAGTCCCCATCTCGGAAAACCTCTTCACGATTCTACGTCGACTACGGAGGCCCGAGCGCCCACTACTGGTCTGGGCCGATGCTCTATGCATAAATCAAAGGGATACAAATGAGAGAACACACCAGGTTGGGCTCATGGCGGACATCTATCGCAATAGTCATGATACGGCAATATGGCTAGGAGAACAAACAGAGCAAGATGATGTCGGATCACGCTTCCTAGATCATTATATGAACGAAAAGGACAAAAGGATATTGCAGCTAGGGGGTCCACCGCGACTTGCATGGAACAAACTAAACGACCAGAGGTTACTGGAGGCCTACAGCCGAGACTACTCGCATTCGAAAAGGCAGGCCCGTATGGAACCTCAAGGGTCAACATCGGCGGAAGATCGTCTCCCATACAACGACATATTCGGAGCCTTCTGTCTCATCTGCTTATTGGCTCATGGAGCATCAACTCTCACGATAAGTTTCCTACAGGAGAGTAACGTTCAAACTCTCGAGGAATTTAGATTTCAAGGACAATGGCGCAACAATTCAAAATCTAGTAGTGCACCCCACGGCTCAAGGGCTACCAGAGTATGGGCCGGATTAGAGAAAATAATGAATAGAGCATGGGTTAGTTGTGTTCTCATTTCTTGGTTCCTGTTACTGACACCTGATCAGTGGACTCGTATTTGGGTAGTTCAAGAAACCGTTCTGGCTCGAAAAGCAAGAGTTCATTTTGGCATGCTTTCTGCTCCCTGGTCGATGTTCGCGGCTGCCGCCCACAGCTACGAAAAGGAGAAGCATAAACTCTGCTTAGATCTTTCTGGGACCCTAACTGGCCACGGGTTGCTCAGTCAATTCAGCGACGCTGTTTTGCAAATTGACAACACAAAGTTGCAAAGCATTCTCACGTTGCGTTCATTACTATGGAAGTTTCGATCCCGTAAATCAAGTGACAAACACGACAAGGTTTTTGCTCTTCTTGGACTAACAACCAATTGGCAAGGATCGGTCCCTATGGTGCCTGATTATCAGTTTGATGTAGCAACCACATTTGAGCATACCGCTTCTCTCATTATTACTCAGTCACGCTCGCTCTCTGTCCTGGCCGGAGACTTGGACACGGGCTTGGGTCGCCACAGGTTGAAGGATATCCCATCTTGGGTCATGGACTGGTCGCTTCCATGTCTGCAAACCGAGATTGAAAGAGTGAACTCTTTATCTATGTACGACGCATGTGGTGGTACCATCGGCGTTGTGCATCTACATGAAGCTCGCTCGATATTAGAAGTCGAAGGCATTTACATCGACGACGTCATGAAAGTGGGTGAGATTAGTCGACACACCCAAATCAGTGGAACCATTTCCGTTATCCGACAGTGGAAACTGCTAGTGACCGACTTAGAGACGAAATTTTCTCAATATCCAAATGGCGAGTCATACCACAATGCCTTTTGGAAAACACTATTGGCAGATTCGCTTCAAACGGATCATATTACGAAGGCCTCGGTAGCAGAGAATCGAAGCACATACAGAAGAGCAGCAGATTCGGATTTGCCTGCCTACGAAGCGTGGCGTATGTGGTCTCGTTGCATTTCCCGAGACACATGGGGCCGCAAAGCATCGTTCACACAACGAGACCTCGATGAAGGTATCAGCTCTGTCCATTACGCTTTGAAAACCGCTACTGCGTCACGACGTTTCTTTATCACGAGGCGCGGTTACATAGGTATTGGACCCAAATCAGCAGCTCCCGGTGACCGGTTATGCGTGTTCAGACGTAGCCAGGTCCCATTTCTAGTCAGGCCAGCTAGTCTACAACATTGTTCCGGGTCTTACTGGCGCGATCTTATCGATGATGAGGTTGGAAGTTGCAACGAAACACACAGCTGTAATCGGCTTATTGGAGACTGCTTTGCGTATGGACTAATGGATGGGGAAGCAGTCAAGGATGATACAATGAGCAGTCGGAGAGTATTCTTGGTTTGACTTACATTGACGACCCGACATATCCATTCTTCTTTGAGCATTTTATTTATTTAGGATTGAAGTTGTATTTATTCACATTCCCCATGCTATCTTATTTGCCCTATACCATTTTCCCTTCGTTTTGGCTATGCTTTTAACCTCGGAGGTTAAATACGGCAGCCCTGTTCAGCGCTAGTTAGACCATTTATTCTAGACGAACTAAAGGAAGTAGTATTATCACCAGATGCCTGTGTGCAGTGACTATTGGCGATTTGATTGTGTGTAATTAAGGTTTCAATTAACATTAAGCTTAAAACTTGGATGAACATCAACACCATACCTTCCAAACATGAGAGTGATATCTGGGTATCCTTATGAGTAATTCGTTACCCGATCATCCTCCGCCTATTGACTTAATTAACTAAATAGTTGAAAGACTATAGTTTAGAGGATGGGGGCAGTAGGTTCACGTGTTTTGTAGATGCAGGTTCTGGTTGTATATTGATAGCGTCGGAAGATATTTAATCTCATGGTTAACCAAAAGCCTAAAATTTAAACCTAATGGCATTCCCACCATGGCCATTTGAAGGTGTCCGTGGGTTGTTGCCATGCCTCTGCCTCTGCTGCCTCTGTATTTGTAAGGAAACTCAACCATGCGATCAATCGCCGCGCACAATATCACTATTCATATATGTGCCAATGACACCAGCGCTCCTTCCGCATTCCAATTTTGCATCGTACTCGCCCACGCGCAATCAGGGCGGCGTGGTGGGAACATCCTCATCTTTTAACGTAGGCTAATTTAACCATGTTTCTTCTCCGCGAAGCGCTCCCCCCACCATCCGTCATCCATTGTATCATTCATGACTCTCCACATCCACTGCTTTCATCTCTGCGACCTGGAATTCGGTTTCGCGGGACGCATACTTCGTATCGGTAAGAGGATGGAAGGTCGTCGCGTCGCTCGCAAAGCCGCATCTAGACCACGGTCCATAAGGACGTTGGAGGGGGTGTCTATAGGATTCGACTATCAATATTAGCAAGTGCGCGCCCTCCAGGAATGAATGATGTACCTTCGTTGTCGAAAGAATGAATTCGGACCTGTGCTTTCCCGGGCGAGGCTGAGTGGAGCAATGAACCTGTTACATGCTGATCAGCAGTCAACGGCGGTGAGATTAGCGATGAATAAGTGATAGCATCAGCGCGATGCTCATGGGATATGATATTGCGAATCGATGGGGAAAAGAGATGAGGGCGTTGATGTTGGTGGAGTTCTCGATGAGCGGAGTCGGACTCCTGCGGACTTTTGCCGAGACTAAACCAAGTTAGAAGTAGCGTAAGGTGCTCACTAAGGTTTTTGTTACAACTTCAAGCGTGCTATCACTTTAGTTTCATCACAGTCAGCATTGATATCTTTTCCGCGCACGTGATCTTCCCATCAATGGCCAGTACGCAAACACGTTTTCATTGACAAACCCATGGACAAAATAAAACATAAAATATCGTTAATCATTCTAAACCATTCAATTAATCTACCAGATGCAAAGTCGCTACCTCCACCACAGAATCACTTCTCTTCTCCGCTACCTTCTCCAAAACCACTTCAAGTTTTTCCGCACTCTCAACCAGTGGAGGAATATCCACCAAATCGAGATAACTCGTGGTGGATCTGTTCTCAGTCTGCGCCGAAATCATGCCGTTACCCATCCAAGCCAGTGATTCTTCCTCGTCGTCCTCATACGATGAATACTCGAAATCTTCAAATCGAGGCACAGCAAGCGTTGCACGCTGGTGGACTGCTGAACCAGGCCAGTAGCCCAACATCCTTCCATTTGCTGTTCTCTTGGCCCAGTTATTACACTCGGGATATTATTAGTATGTGCGAAGATTGTGGCATGCATAAGATATACTTACAGTGAAAGCAAAAGTCGTCTTTGCGAAATACCGATCGACTTGCTTCATAAATGCCTTGATAGCTGATTCCCTAATTTTGAAGGTCAGCCGAGCAAAAGATTTAATACAGGATATACTCACTTTGCCATCATCCACCTCAGATTCTCTCGCTGGATCTTCTGGATACATTTAATCATGTACTCGCATGCACACTCGCTCATATGAATCGTAGATCCAGCACCCGGTGCACCATTTGGTCCAACGAAAAGGAACATGTTTGGCATTTTGGGAGGACAAATCGACATGTATGCTCCCGGCTCTGAATCCCAAAGATCATCAAGCGATGCGCCATCCTGACCGTATATCGGTGTTTCATCGAGTCGAAGGGATCTATTGGTGATTTAATATCGTGCGAACAACCTACAAAAGCTTCAAGTGAAAGACATACGTATCAAACCCCGTTGCACAAATAATTGCGTCCACCTCCCTCAACACTCCAGCCTCATCTTCAATCGCATTCTCTGTAACCCTTTTTATCCCCTTCGGAATGAAATTCAAATTCTCTTCTACCAAAGATTCTAAATACTTGGGACCAGGAGAGACGCGCCGACAAGCAACTGGATACGTAGGTTTGAGATGTCCAAAGATCTCCGGTTTAGCTCGCAGCCTTCGCTTCATCGATTCTTCAGTTGCTTTTGAAAAGGTTGTGTTCATATCTGATCCCACCCAATGAATCAATTGGGCGTTGTTGACAAAGTTTTCAATTTGATGGCGGTATTGGACGTATGATGCTGGATTTTGGGCGTAGGCGTCTCTTTCCTCGAGAGGGTGCTCAACTGGGATGGAATATGAGTATAGAATTGGTAATGTATACCCATGAATAACTTACAGTTATGAATATCCGAATTGGCCTTCCTCGGATCAGCAGCAACGTACCCGGCGGGTGAGATCCAAGCTTGCCCCCTCACATAATGATCCATGTACTTAACTTTGGGAAGAATAGCAGGCACAAGTTGTACAGCGGTGGCTCCGTATCCGATTACAGCAACACGTTTATCTGTTGGATCGAACTTATCGTCCCAGCATGCCGAATGGATCAGGTCGCCTTGGAAGTTTTGAAGGCCTGGGATTTTGGGCCATGCCCATTTATTCAGGTTACCCGTTGCCTTCACGAAGATGTCACAGGTATCCGTGAATTCCTAGGAGATATTTCAATCAACTTGAAAGAGGGTTTGGAGAGGGATGTGGAGAATTTACAAGATTATCCCGCATGCGCACGAGTGTAATCTCCCACTGCGCAGTCTCTCCAATCCATCTTGCTTTGCGGAAACGGTGCTCAAAGCAAATATGGTCTTTGACATGATATCTGTCCGCGACATCGCGGAAGTAGTCGGCGATTTCTTTCCCGGGGGAGAAGAAATGTGACCAGTTCGGGTTGTTGGCGAATGTGTATTGGAAGCAGTGGGATGGGACATCTAGTGGATGTCAATGAACCATCGCTCGTTCCATACCTCGTGAGAACTGAATCTTACCACAGGTGACTCCGGGATATCTATTCTTGTCAATTGACGTGTATTCCTATGGTAAGGGTCAAGGATCTTACCTATTCTCATACCATACACCTCCAACCTCGTCATTCTTCTCGTAGATGGTGAGGTCCAAATTCGGAATTCTTTGGCGAAAGCGAATGCCGCAGAGGATACCGGACATGCCAGCCCCAATACAGATGACTTTGATAGGCCTCTGATAGTCAATGGGAACCTCTCTGGGCTTTGATCTTTCGAAATGATCCATTTTGAGTTTTGATTTGATAAGTCTAAATGAATGAGTACTGGATAGCGTGCGCCAACTGGTTTGTCAAGAAGATGTATAGAAATGTAGCAATCTATATGCTACCCTCGAATTGCTCTCAAAATGTAGAGTCGCCGAATTAGATTCTTCGATAACTCGTCAAGAATATTCCCGAGCGTTAGAAGGTCCATGGAATCACCCGAATGGCCTGATGCAGAGTAGTCCTAGAGTAGGATGGTGGTAGATACATAACATTGATAAGATTCGTAAACGTCGAGATGCATCGGGACGGCCCAGAACGAGTATGTTGGGGTTTTTGCTTATCGCACGGGCTGCTCCGAGTGAAATGTGGGTCTGTCTTGCAGCAAGGAGGGGGCATGTTTCCCAAATTCCGCGATACGGTATGGGCATCCCCACTTCCATTCGTATGAATGGCTCCGATATCTTGCGGGGTAGTATGGAGTGGGGTAGTACGATACGTCATCGGTGGACTCGTAATCACCCGAAGAACGCAGGAAGTCGATATGGTGACTGCGATGGATATCAAACCCCTTGAAAAACGAAGACATGTTCAGTGCTTCGATTGCAATGATTGCCATGTGTTTCTCAAGGCTTGAAGTTCTAGATCACATTCTTTTGCATTCACGTTTCTACAGATTCTACTAAAAGGAAGTACACTTGTGCGATGTTTCTAACTACGCTTTCTTTATGCCGACACTGCCCCCCCAGCGCTTCAGTAAATAACCATTCTCACCTTCTACGGGATCCGTTCCAGGCAATTGGACTCGATGAGACGTTTCCGTGTCCTCCGCTACACCCTCAGTAGTTTCACACCAAACACTCTGCCACTTTGGTCCATTCTACAACGGTTGGGTCAGTCCATATAGGAATTGATCGAAGAAGTAACGAACCCTTGGAAACAAAACTACAAAGCGATAGTTCTCAGTAGATGTAGATGAACAATGAGACACCCCAGCTGGTATAATCATGACATCGCCTCTATCCAGCCTAATGAGTTTGCCTTTTGAAGCATCATCTAGAGGGCCACGTCCTATCGAGAGCTCGGAAGATCCGGAGACCACACCTATGTAGATGTGAGATGCTGGTAGAAGGATACTGCTGAGATGATATACCATAGCATTCATGTACATTTGGGTGATAATGGGATTTGAACCAGGCATTCCATGCACCCTAAATGAATGTCAAACTTTTAAGTATCCATGAAGGAAAAAGAATTATTACCCCTTTGGCCCATCCTCCATTGGCTTCGAGTTGTTCCTTTATCGCGTCTTCATTTTCACAGTGCGCAACAGCCCCTCGATACACTAGGACGGGAAGTTTGCTACCAGGAACATACGGTGTAGATTCAATGAAATATTCTTCTGGTAAAGTGACCATTTTGAATGTAAAAGTGATATGTTGATTGATTAAGACGGTCGTTGTTTCAAGGTGATGTCGGATTGTCAATTGATTGGAAATGTGCTAGAAGTACGAATATAGACCTTTGAATCGGTTTCCGTAATGGTTGAACTGTAACTTGGGGCATCTTTGCCAAATTTGTCAGTATACACATGTACCTAGGAATCGACCGAGCTTCATGAGGCAGTGTAGAGCATATCATGTAGCTCATCGGCACAGCCCGACGCCTACCCCACCCCGATAACGGGGCCGTGCTACCTTGTATACTTTGTTTACTTTCAATGCGGTGTAAATAAACCACCAAAGGGAATATTCGCGTCCATATATCCAACATCAAGGTTCCTTCAGTGTCGCCAATTCACGTACATTCATTAAATTTTTCTTCTTCGCAAACATGGCCGATGCAGCGACACCGAAAGTGATGACTATTGCCGATCTCAAAAACGCAGCATCTGCGAAACTGCCTAAAATTGTGAAAGGTAAGTTTTGGAATTGCGATATTGATTTCGCACGAAGAGACCGCTAAGAAATAGAAGAATACTACAATGAGGGGGCGATGGATATGGTCACGTAAGATACACGACAGATAACTCTGAAGGGTGGCAAGATCGTTAACAATCGAGAAGACTACGGGAGAACGAGAGTGCATTCGACCGCTTCAAGATACGACCGCGTATCCTCGTCAATGTTGCCGACGTGGACACATCCACGACTCTATTTGGACAAAAGGTAATTCTACCTTCGGAGCTTTTACAAACTCATCATTTGTGCATATGCTGATACTATATTCGAAAGATCACTTTTCCACTAGGCTTCGCCCCAGCAGCGATGCATTCGATGGCTCATGCGGATGGCGAATGTGCGACATCACGAGCGGCAGCAAAAGCGGGCATCCCAATGGGACTATCCACATACGCGACAGTATCTTTGGAAGACGTTATAAAGGAGCGCGGGGCAACACAAAACCCTTATGCATTTCAACTCAGCATACTCAAGGATCGGTCGAAGAGCTTGAATTGGATCAAGAGGGCAGAAGGTAAGTTTGGTATCGAATTGCCATGGGTAAAAGGTAGAGACTGACATAGAAGCACAGCCGCCGGATATAAAGCACTCTTTCTCACTGTAGATGCACCTGTTCTGGGTAGACGTCTTAATGAGCTACGCAATCATATCGAACTCCCCGAAGGCCTTTCACTTAAGAATCTTGAAGGACCCCCCACAAAGGATGAAAATGGCAATGATGTTATCACTCCTGTACGCTCACATCATAACCCCGGTCGAGATCCTAGTAATTCGTGGGCTTCGGTGATCGAGTGGGTCAAGGCACATACAAATCTAGAGATATGGCTTAAGGGCAGTAAGTGGATTGCCATTATATCGGACCAAGAGCCATGAAATCTAACATTATTATCAACTGCCCAGTTTATTGTGCCGAGGACGTTTTGACGGCTATCCACTATGGTCTCGACGGAGTAATAGTCTCGAACCACGGAGGCAGACAACTGGACGGCGTTCCCGCAACTATCGATGCCCTACCTGAATGTGCGGCTGTAGGGAAGGGACGGATCAAGATTGGTATTGACGGGGGTATTCGTCGCGGAACGGATATCTTCAAGGCCTTGGCCTTGGGGGCCGATTGTTGTTTCGTGGGGAGGATACCTATCTGGGGGCTTGCAGTAAGTACTCCCATCCTTTGGTGGACTTTATATGCGCTAATTGTGGTTAGTATAATGGGCAAGAAGGTGTCGATTGGGCTGTACAAACTCTACTTGAGGAGCTCAAGGGCGCGATGGCACTGGCTGGGTAAGTACTTCTCCTTTTTATGATTCGATGCATATTACTATTCACATCATATTATGGAGGGCCCTAGCTAATATTTTTTGGTAGGTGTGCATCGGTGAAAGAGATTAGTAGGCAACACCTATCGGTGATCGGTGCAAATGGGCTGCTATGCAGACTATGAGCTGTACCCACTACATATCTCATAGATTTGTCGTAATTTAGCTTCTAATTCGTTTGGGGTATGGACACAATGAACTTGAATAGACTGGAGAAAGAGAGTTGATAGAGACAATTGACGTTTTGATTCAAGGGTGAGACGTCTTCACATTTAGTTTATTTGAAATATTTCAAACTACTTCGAACACTCCGGATGTTACTACGAATGACTAAAAGTTATAGGTTTGACGTTTCCGTTTGCATCTGGCAAATCTATGATATGTCTGCTCCCAATAGGTCATAAACATAGATATTTCATAATGTCAATACCCTTAAAAGGAAAACGAATGTATTCAGGAACTTATCAACCACATTACCAGCCTTTAAGTTTACTGCAAGAACTCGCCCTTCGTCTCCTTCAAAATCAAATCGTACTCCGGCTTGAATTGCATATAAAGTACCGCTGGACTGCCGGCCTTTTCTTTTGTATAAATTGCTTCTTCATCCCCGACAAATTTCTTTTCAAGCCCATTCGCCGCAGCGGCTTCAGCCAAAAGCTGAGCCTGACATGCTTGCTCAAGAGCGATGAAAGATGCAGCCGCTTCATCTACCGTGCCACCACATGTGAGAAGACTATTGATTTGAAACTTGGGTTAGTGATGGTATCAAGAAGGAGAAAATTGAGTTCACTTACCCGTGGTTCTGGAGAATGATGTTCTTTCTCGTTGGTCCGAGATTCTGGGCGATTCGTTCGCCTTCTTCTTGTGCGAGGACGACACCACCGAATCCTTCATAGACTGAGAGATCGTCGAAGAAGTAACAGCAGTCTAGATTATTGGTTTTAGCATGGCATCTCTTTTCGGATGGGCTTGACCTTACCTTGATTGAGCATTTCTATCGGCTTGCCAAACGCAGACCACGCACGGCCATATTGCGAGTGAGTATGACATGCAGCATTCACATCCGGTCTTGCTTTATGAAGCGCAGCGTGAATCATGAAGCCAGCAGTGTTGACTTTGTGCTTGGTTGGTGTGAGTGGTTTGCCATGTTCGTTGACGAGAATAAGGTCACTGGCGTTGATCAAGGCAAAATGAACGGAATAAGGATCTGGTAACTTCGTCAGACCTGATAATTCAGCAGATAGTGAATCTTAGGATTATTTACTTATCCAAAAGCAATCAGGGTGAACGGGGTCACGCAAGCTGATGTGCCCGCCAGATCCATCATTATACCCAAATTTGGCGAAGATTCGAAAAGCACCCGCCATATGCTCTTTTGCCCATTGTCGCTCTGCATACTTGTCTGTGAATTGAGGGATCTCGTGGAGCTTGCTTATGAGTTCTGGGTGCTCGGAGGGGGTCTCAGGAGTTGACTCTGGCGCAGTGGCTTCAAGAGTCGTCCTGTTAGGTTCAACGATAGTAGTGGTTGTCGACATCTTTCAGAATTGTGATAGTCCTGACTGATACAATTTCCATTGTTCCGCTAAGCTATTTTATTACAAGTTTCGGATGCGTTATCATTGTGGGGTTCTGTGCGGAGATAGTGGGATTTACCCCTCTCGGGCTGCTCCGACTGATAAGTGAAGATTAGTTTATTGTGGGTCTTTGTCAATAAGTTTATGACTCGTGAATCTATCCTGCCAACTTTCTCCACTATTCTATTTTCAAAATAGCACGGAAGGGCCCGATGATCTGCCTTCCAGCTTGTCATTTTCCGTCACTAGACATATGCATCTTTAGATTGACCTGCTGTGAATTGTAAAGCATTTTGATAAGAATTTGGATGAAAATTATTTAGCATAGTCTACATTACCTATTATAACCATTCCAGATTCATTGACTCCCCAAAGTTGCACCACAAACACCTCTTCCAATATGGTTTCCGCACCGGCTTCAAAGCCAAAGGTTCTATCACTACGTTATCCCAAATATGCCGATCCCGAGTTTATGAAAGACTTTGAATCCAAATTTGATCTTCACGTAATCTCCCCAAGAATAATTGTAAACTCCGTGCCACGTTCCTGATTAACGAGTATCCACCAACCAGGTTGTAGAGCCCACCGACCGACCGGGAACGGTGAAAGCAGTTGCCGATGCAGCCAAGTCCCATGGCCCATTCGACGCTGTTTTGATCCTTATGGGAAGTGGAATGTACGAGCGATTCGATGCCGAGCTATTCAGTCCCCTCGTTCCACAATGCAAGATCATCGCATGTGTGAATGCGGGATATAGCGAATTCGATCTCGAGTGGTTTACACAGAAGAAGATCTACGTAACCAACACGTTGAATGCTGTTGCGGAACCCACTGCGGATCTGACGATATTTTTGATCCTCGCTGTCTTGAGAGATACATCGCAGAAGGAGAAGAATGTCCGGACTGGGGGTTGGAGGAATGCTACGGCTCCTCCGAGGGATCCACGTGGGCTTACTCTTGGAATCGTTGGCATGGGAAATATTGGCAAGGTAAGTAAAGCTTCACCCTCAAATCAAAGAAGCTCTTGCTAACTCACCATCTCACAAGCATGTTGCAAGAAAGGCCAAAGTCTTCGGAATGAAAGTTCAATACTACAATCGTTCGCGTGTGGCCCCAGAAGAAGAGGAGAGGCTGGATGCTACATATTGCTCTCAATTGCAAGATCTTCTCACTACTTCCGACGTCATATCCATCAACTGTCCTCTCAACGATTCTACTCGAGGACTGATTGGCGAGAGAGAAATCGCAATGATGAAAGATGGGGTCTTCCTGGTCAATACTGGACGTGGACCCGTTGTAGACGAAAAGGCCCTCATCCAAGCGCTTTGGTCAGGAAAGATTGAAAGAGCGGGTTTGGATGTATTTGATAATGAGCCCAAGATCAAGTACGTACCGAAAAATAGATATCCTGCAGGGCCTTCATCTAACCATCCTTTACTAGTCCCTTTTTCCGGGCGAATGAGCGATGTATCGTTCAGCCTCATATGGGTTCCTGGACAGATGTTGCCTGGAAGAATGCATACCATGAAACCTTGAATAATGTCACTGCTCTGTTTTACGACGGAAAACCAATTTCTCCCGTCAATAGCTTCTAAATGTTGGGAATTAAAAGATCTTAAATTCCAAGAGCGCGGCCATTCGGTGCATTCTAGATAGTTCTAGTGACCCTCCATGTACAAATTAATTACTCGTCTCCATATAACTATCATCTCTGTCACTATTGATGTTGGTTAAATGACCCAGACATCGCCCAAAGATATTCACTCCTCAAATTACGTTGGGACCCAAAGCATTAAAATCTAAATGCCATGCAGCTAAGTTTGCAATACCACTCATCGACACGTCATTCGATTCAGCACTACCAAGCCTACCTTCACCATTGCGAACGAAATCTATCCCTCTCAAACCTTTATCAAATCCCAATGTCTCTCACGAAACTCCTCCACAGCACACACAAATGCATCCAACGCCTCCTCCGGCAAATGCAACCCCAAAGCAATGGACCCCCTCAACTGAACCCAGAACCCCGCCTCCAACGTTTCAAGCCAAAACAGCTTCTTCAACTCTGGGTCCTCGATATCAAGAATATCCTGCTTACACTTGACATCCTCAACCTTAAGACCCGTATATGTAGCATGTATACACATCAACGAACCCCGCCCAGTGACTGTAAACTTGGTTCCCTCCAGCACCTGCTGTAATCGTGTTCGAAGTTTATCTCCGGTTGCGTTGAAAGGACCCACAGCACCTGGGGTGAAGAGTTCGGAGATGGCGGTGTATCCGGCATGTAGCATCAACGTGTTATTCTGGAAGGTTCCGGAGTGCGCAAGAGTGTTTGGTGTACGGGGATCGTAGACGTCCATTATGTCTTTTTGGCCTCCGAAGGCTCCGAACGGCATTCCTCCACCGAGATACTTCGCCAGGGTCACCATGTCCGGTTTTATGTCAAGGAGAGTTTTTAGTCCCCCAGGTGCGAGGCGAGAAGTCATGACTTCGTCGACTATGAGGACTGCACCGCTCTAGTGCTCAGGTTAGTCTTTCGATCGGTACATGAGAGTATTTGGTTTCACGACGGTACCTTCTGAGTTAACTCTCGAAGAGTCAATATGAACTCCTTCGTGGCTGGAATTGAACCACTGGAACCCTGCATACATTCTACAATGACAGCTGCAATGTCCTGATGCTTCTCGAACGCCTCTCTCGCCGCATCGATATCATTATACTGCAAGAGGATCCAGTCATCCTTATCCACATTATTGGAAGCAACTCCCACAGCAAACGAAAGAACACTGCCATGATATGCGCCTCGGAACACGACCACCTTTCGACGCCCGGTGTACTTCCTTGCTGCACCTAGACAATGTAGGTTCGCCTCGGTACCGGAATTCGTGAAACGGATGCGCTCGAGATCAAAGCGTTGGCAGAGTAGAGATGCAAATTTCTCTTCTTGAGCAGAGGTTGCACCTAGGTTGAGGCCGACATCGTGGATTGCCGTTGTTAAGGCTTTCTGGATACGTGGGTTGGAGTGACCGAATAAACCGGCTGTCAACTCTCCTACGAAGTCCCAGTATCTGGATAATATTCATGTAAGCGTGGATCGAGTTGTCGCCATTGGTCCGCTTGGTAGATGTACTTACTCATGACCGTCTTCGTCATAGAGCTTATAGCCCTCGCCTCTCTTCATACATATTGGGAATGGCGCAGTGTACAAAAGCGTCCTGGTATTCCCTCCCGGAAGGCTTCCCAAAGCCTTTTCATGAAGCTTTCTGGAGACTGGATGGCGATCCACGAACCGCTTGAGTGCACTTTCGACTGCTGCCTCCATGTTACTGGAGGAAAAGATCAAGGAATGGTTTCCGCGTCACGTGGCTGATGTATATTGATGGATGGATTATCTCAACCACAAATGCGAAGACAATGACAACACAGTTAGCATAGACTGGAACTTTTCAAGAATACAGATAAGCAGCGTAAGAAGAGGTACCCCGCACTGTGCTCCTTGTTGACCTGAAGATCCTGGTCGGGTTGAGCCGAATCCCCACATCGCCACTACGGAGTGGACCGTACGTACGTGAGTAACCGAGGCATGGATGGATATACCGCAACGGGACATCCCACGAACATTGAGATACGGCACAATTCATGAATGCACAATCAGCACGAAGTCTGCATAATGATAAGGGAACAAATACAACATTCAGGGGGTGGATAAGGTGCAAAATGGGAAGTCGGAATGCACCGAGTACATGCATGCACAATGTTTGCACAAGACATATTTCATATCCTAGGTTCATCATGATGACTTCGCCACATCATTTCGCCCCTTTCCATTCGACGATAGATTGGAGATTAGCAATACCCAGCATGTCATCCACCCGCACAGTCATCACCACCTCCAAAGCCCCTGGCCCCTACCCACCCCTCTCCCAAGCGATATCATACAATGGACTTGTCTTTTGCTCTGGGTCACTTGGCATGAAACCTGAAACGAATACCCTAGTTGAAGGGACGATTGGAGATCGAACAGTGAGTGTTCCCCAGCCCGCCATTTCGAAATGCACAAAAGGAATTGATAAGTTTCAAGACTCAAGCGCTGTCCAACCTACGTGCTGTTCTGGAAGAGGCAGGGTCTGGGATTGATAAGGTTTTGAAGGTTATGGTTTATGTAACAAATATCGATGATGTTTCTACCATGAATGAAGCATATATGAAGTTTTTTCCGGAGCCCAGGCCGGTGAGTTGATGTCTCTGTATTGTTGTTGAAGCAGATGATTGAGGCTCAGCTAACCTCCCTTTTGGGTGGTAGTCCCGAGCATGTGTTTGTGTAAAGGCTCTAGCAAGAGGTACGGACGTTGAGATCGAATGTGTTGGGCATGTATGAAACCTCATAGAATAGAAGCTTAGCAGATCGAATAACAACGACAACAAAATTACACCTATCTCCAAAATGAGCCATATTCTACTGCTTGACTCGCCTCGACATCCCCCTAACCAATCATATCGCACAGCAACTCCTCCACGGATGGACACATTCCAATCTCCGCAATATTGGACAAATGCCCAGAAATCTGATTCTGTCCAGCCACAGAAATAGCAGGTAAACAAGGGGGATTAATCTGCGCATCAACAAGCATCTTCTGTGTTGCCGTCGACAACATATCAAAAGCATCCCGATACGGAACAACAGCGACCCATCTCTCAGCCATGACTACGAATACCACCGTGCAGGCTGTGCAGGTGGAGGACACCTGATCAAATCGGAATGACGCTCGTGTCTCGGCACTTACCCAGAGACAATGCAGGAATGTGATGCCGGCGAGGAATAATATGTGTAGGGCTCCCCAAGTATCGTTTAAGCGTTGGCCTATGTAGAGCTGTCGATATATATGGCAAATCCGTTGGGCTGCCTGGGCACATTCGAGGTATATCGATTGTACAGCTGGGTTTAGTTGATTTGCATTTTGATTCGAGACGAGGCGGTGTCGGTGGAGGAGGAGAATGGAATGATGATACATCAGTTCGAACCATTCTGGAGAGCCGAATGCGTTGTTGTGGGCTTGACTGATTGACAGCTGCTTCGGTGCGGAACTAAGCCATTCCCTCAGCTCGGTTTTGAAACTCGTTTCGAGCATTTCGTTCACTTGATCTGGCATCTCTTGTCGGGTTTGAGGGTACATGAAAGCTTGGATGCGGGCCCAGATTTTCCGGACTCGAATGGTATGGATTGCGGCGGATAGTGTTCGTGGTGGCTGGGTGCTTGAGGTTCTTGGTTGAGCTAGTAGTCCAGATATTGTAATATTCTCGTCGTTGATATCTAACGGAAACTACGTTCACATCAGTGAAAGGTAAGCTGCAGAAGGGGACTGTAAACCAACTTCAACATCTACATCATGATCTTCGATTCCCACCGGTCGACCTAAAGTAACTGCTACGGCTCGATCTAAGTTATAAGAGCACCAAAATACTCTTCTTCGCATCTCGGTCTTCAAGATGTTTGGTTCTACTTTTAGCCATGAAATATTTCGATGTAGTCCCAGTTCAATGCACTGACGAAGCGCGAGTCCGGCGAGGGTCCTAAATACGATCAGTATCACGCGAAGATTCCACAGTAGGTAAGATGCTCCTGTACCATACTGAGATTCCGATAGGCGACCGAAGTGAATACATAGCACAGCAAAGGATAGCTTGTATTGATTCCAGAGTGTTTAGCTTCAGCACATGCTCGAATAGGTTCTCCGCCGCGGCATAGAGGCCCTGTTTGCACTTTAGAACGCCTTTTCTGCTGAATGTGTGATGAATAAGACATACTTCAGGAAGGGTAGCACTGGCAAAAGGTCCAGTCAAGGCGCCAACCGCAGCTAGCTTTTCAAAATCAGTTGAGTAGACATCTGATACAAGTTTCACTTACGATGTAGACGAAGAAAAGGTGGATTGGGTCTGGAGAATAGCCCCCTTCGGAAGCAGACATGACTTCGTTTTCCCACTCAAGGTAAGTGGTGTGATGCAAGAAAGGGAATTGTGGATGCACATTGTCGAAGTACGCACCAGTCAGCAACCTCAGTGTCGATCGATCTGGCAGAGGTGCAGGTACAGGCTTCGGCCGGTTTTGAATGGCTGGGTCGGGCATCCCTCCCATGCTTAGACCAGGCCCTTGTGCGCGAACGGCTCGTAATGTCGCAGAGAATAACTTAGTGAACGAATAAGCGGATGAAGAGCCAAAATAGTGGGGTTCCCCTCCAGCAGATCGTAAACAAAGCAATTCCAAATCGGGTGATGAATGGTCGGGTGAATCCTCGGTCGGTGCAGAGCCGACAGTGACAGATTCTCTGGTAACACAATGAACAAGCTGATTAAGAAAGTAATACTGATATTGGTTCACCTATGTTGGTTATGGTGGTTAAGATGATCATCACCGTGTCCGTCCTGGTAGCTATCGGTCTCGGGCCAGGGAAGCGGGTTGGCAGGGGCGGCAGGGGCAGCAGCCACGTTACTGGCGTCTATTCCCTGCTGAAGATTTTGGAGAGAATCCTGTAAAGCTGCAATACGTTGTTCGAGTGATTCGACATATCCCCGGGGGTGTTGGCGCTTTGTTGCCGGGTCTTCAGTGATGCATGCCCTGTTTGCCCTGAGACAATTCCTGCATGCGGGAGTCTGCCCATCACACTTGGAAGAAGTCAGTGATTAATCGTTTATTTCCAAAGACTTATGGAATACCCTCTGCTTCTTCCGCTGACAAGCAACGCATGCCACTCTTGCGCGCTTTGGTGGAGGCGAGGTAGGTGAACTAGGTGAAGCACTGTCCGTCATGACTGAAGGACTGAATAACAAGGGTGACACTTCAAAGCAAAAGGGCGTTGATGGATCAAGGCTTGAGGATAAAGCGTACCGTAAAGCGAATGCGGTGTCGCTGTCGTTGTTCCTCGTTGAGTCACGTGTGGAGTCCTCTTATCAAGGAATCTGAACATTGCGGGGAACCTGGTCAAGCTAACCTCGGCCGTCCAGTAAGATGAGAATCAAGATAAGCAACCAACCCTTACTGTAACAAGATACTGCAGAATCTAATTCATCTTGGGGTATCGTTTGTCAGTGAGATTGACAAGTACTCCATCAAATAAAATACGTCTGTAAGATGACAAAGGTAGTTACAAAAACGAGGTCGGATCCGTATATTCCTTATCTATTCTACTTTGCAGTACCCACAATTTGATGTTCTCAAATACATACTAAGTATCAGGTATTGCGCATGTAGATGTTTCATATCTTATCTACTCCTTGCTTATCATCCAGGTTGCATCCTGACATTGATGTTCTTGTCCTATGTCATTTGATCAAAACTTGACCTCTTCTGGATGACTAGAGTACAACCCCTTGCGGTTCAACCCGGTTTTCCCACTCGCCCCCAACGGGCTGGCCCGACTAACGATAACGTCGCCTTTCACACAACTATAAACACGTGCACGCAAACATGCATTCTACTCAGGTCTTTATGCCAACACCAGCATCTCAATTCTTGCACTCCATTCATCGCTTGCAAACAATTCAGGATGCAGGCTGGTGACTTTTTGAAAGATTCCGCATCCACTCACAAGGGCACTGCAAGTGCTCGAGTAGATGCCAATGTTGACGTCGAAGCACCTATCTCCAAACACGATGACCAGGCAGATCATTTGACTTCAGCCCTCGAGGCTTATGTGCCAGACACCAAAGAGGAGAAACGGATGGTTCGAAAAGTGGACATTTACTTACTCCCGACAACATGGTTCATGTGTGTCCTTGCATTCATGGACCGCAGTAATATTGTAAGGCTCTTTTTAACCTTCTCCTAATCTGATTGCTCACTAAGTGAAGGGGAACGCTTACGCCGCCGGGATGGAGGAAGATCTGAATCTCTCCGATTCAGGTATGTGACTTCAGTTGGTGAAAGATACATCATAACTAATATGGCACAGCCTACTCCCTCCTCATATCCAGCTTCTTCATCGGCTACCTTATCTTCGAAATCCCATCCAACATCGTCCTCGCCCGTTGTCGTCCATCGTATTACCTCTCAGGGATCATGATGGCTTGGGGAGCTTTATTAGCTGGCATGTCAAGGCTTGAAACATACTCCTCCATGCTTGCTTGCAGGTTCTTCCTCGGTGTCATTGAAGCAGGATTCTTCCCCGGTGTACTATATATCATGACATGCTGGTACAAGCGGAACGAAATTGGTATGATCAAATGGTCCCTCTAACCCCATGGCATTCATCACTGATCTAGTCGTCTTAGGCAAGCGGTATTCACTCTTCTTTACAGCACTGTGCTTTTCCGGAGCTGCAAGTGGGTTGATTTCGGGCGCTGTCATCTCCGGTCTTGATGGAACGAAAGGAATGCCCGGGTGGCGATGGCTGTTTCTAATAGAAGGGCTGATTACTGTTGCCTTTGCTTTCAGCGCTCTTTTCCTTTTACCCGATTACCCTTCTACGTCTATTCGATTAACCCCCGAAGAACGCATTCTAGCAGAGGTTCGTCTCCTACACGACAAAGCAACAACACCGAATGCAGCGGGCTCATCGAAACGCTTAACCCCGGCACAATCTCTTAAAGCTGCCTTCTCCGACTTACGCTCTTACTGTTTCTTGTTGCTATACATGCTTGCAAACGGTTCCACGACCATATCATACTTCATTCCAACCGTCATGCAGACGCTCGGTTACGAAGGCGTCAAAGCACAATGGATGACTGTCCCTGTCTGGTCCGTCGGAACCGTCTTCCTCCTTGTATTCTCCCAGACGGCAGATCGAACCGGAGACCGACAATGGCACATTTTTGCCAGCACGACATTAACATTCATCAGCGCCATCATATGCGTTGCCGTCAAAGCCTCTATGGTCAAATACGTCTTCATCTGTTTCTACGTCGCTGGTCTTTATCTATCCTTACCATTGATCATGTCCTGGACATCTGAGACAATTGCACTACCTGCCGAAAAGAGAGCAGTCGTTTTGGCAATAGTAAATTGCTCTGGTAGTATCTCGGTTATTTATGGGAGTTACTTGTGGCCTAGCTCCGATGGACCGGATCACAAGATGGGCTTCTCGGTTGTTGCGAGCTTTATGGCGGTTAATGCATTGTTGGCTGCGGCTTTACCGATGCTTTTCAGGCTCTTCCCGAAGAATACTACTAGGGCTGAGATGGAAGTTATTGAAGCGCAGGTTCCTGAGATTGGAGAGGCGAGCGGAAATAGAGAGTGAACAGTGGTTTTCGTGGTTGGTAATGTGTAGTTAGCTATCAATGACATGCATTTGTCCTTCTAGGTGACCATTTTCACCGACTGGTTAGTGACCAGTGGCTTTCACAGCAGTGACACCACAATAAAAGAAATTGCATTCGATATCCAATGAAAGTTGCCATTTCCATTGATGTGGATTGAGTATCTAAGCTTCCCAAAGTAACACATAATCCCTCAAAGCCAAAATATGCCCGATCACAAAGGAACATAATCCACAATAGGCGTCTTAGCAAGCATAAATCCAACCGGCATTTCATAAAACTTCTTCGTAGCCTCCACATCACTAGGCTGAATCTCCGGTGGCGTAGTGCTGTAATTCATGACAGAAAGCGGATTCTTTTCCCCAATCTGCACTGCATCCCCCTCGAACATATCCCCTGGATCCATAGCAAACTCATGTCTCAATCCCAACACATGGCCCAACTCATGGGTAAGCACACTCCAGAGAGCCTCTTTCCAACCCTCCTGAAAAGCAGCTTTGTACACATACACGAAGTTCAAGTCCTTGTTGTTAGGGAAGTACGCGCTTGCAAGGAGATTGTCTCTTTCACCGCCGTGGCAGACAACGAAGTTGGCGTCTTTGGCCAGAGGAACGTGCTCAAAGGTTACGCCCACGTTGGCCTTGTTCCATTGCTCTGCTGCGCGAGCGACTTGTGCGGCGGCGAAATTGGCGTCTTCTTGCGTGTCGAAGCCCAAGCGCCAGGCTGCCCATTTGACCACTGATCCTGGCTTCCAGCGGGGAACCTCGGTGGCAAAACCAACCATGATGGCCTTGACGTCAGGCGGGAGCTTGTGAGGGGTGGGCTCCTGAGTGATGCAAGTTGGAATGCCCGGAAGAGACTTTGGGCCATCTTGGATTTGCCTGGAGAATTTGGGGAGGAGGACTGTCTCGAAGGTCTCGGGGCCGACCTTTTGAGCAGCGGCTTGGAGGAGGATCTCCTTGTTGCCAGGGGTTTTGGTAGTCATGTTTGAGCCGGGATAGGGCGTGCCGCACCAAGCTTCAGGAAGTCGTGCCAGTGTCGTTGGGGGCGTTATGAAAGAGTGAGAAATGTAGGGTGGTGTTGAATGATGGAGAGGAGTAGAACACTGGGAGAATTTAGCTTGTCTTTATAGACAGCGAAAGCGAAGAGTAGTAGCAGGAACATTACATGGCTCGATTTCGTGCTTCGTACTATTCGAAAGAACCTTTGCCCAATAACGTCATTGACCACGCAAAAACGTCGAGTGGCATCTCAAGAGTTGAAGGATCATTCCCATGATGGACAGAATAGCAATGGCTACTTTGAGAAAAAGGTAATAGCTACTAAAGATGGCTACCCTTTATGCTTAAGGTCCCAAGCCTGCACGTATAGGATTTAGCTAGCCTTCCCCGACACTTATCTAAAGAAAATCCACGACGGTATGCATCCTATACCCTGCTTGGAGGATTTCGAAGACAAAGGCAATGATTAGGCACGCTGGAGAAGACTGCGATCTGAATGGGATAATGGTGGAGGTCAATCAGGGGTTTAAATCTGTAGATTAAGTTCAATACAAGCTGAGTATGACATTGGTATTCCCCGCTAATGCTTCAATACGAGTCCATGGAGATTAATTCGTCTTGTGTTCGCGGCTACTTAGGTGGGAGGATTCGATAAACGCAACACAACCAGCTGAAAAATCTATAGCAAGGCTAATAAGGCGGGGGAACGTAGCGAGCTCCAATCCTTTCTAAGCTACCACAGTTAGTAGTGGCACTAGGGCTGCTAATAGCGACTCCTGAAGGAATTGCCTCAGCTAGACCCCACCAAATCCATCTTCCTACGATTTATATTAATGTGGAAATATCTTCTAACATGGGATAATGCTGAAGGCCTAGAACGAACGATGAGCCATGGCACACATTGATCCTCTCTAGTGTGTATGTACGATACCAGAACATTACGGATTATTCACCCTGAAAGGTGGCACGCATATATGTCATAGGTTCATACTCCTTTAGAAACATGATGAAAACGCAATGAGCCTCCATGATCATACGCATAAGAAACGACTAGGTTTCATCCCCTCCTCACATTCCCTTCTCGATGTTCTAAACCCCAAATAATGTCCCACTCCCGGGCACCGCGCAGACATCCGCCGGTAAACAAAAGTAAAACGTACAACAATCATCCTCTATACACGCCGACCCGGGAGGGCAATCGGCATCCGAACCGCACCCGCGATCGGTTGGGCAATTCTGTTGTGCATCAACAGGGTTCACACATACACCTTCGCCCGAAGCATCCTGATAACACACGCAGCCGAGTGCGGGGTTGCCGCAGCTGGGAAATCCACCAGTACAAGAGCCGTCGTCTGGGTCACAGGGTAGGAAGGAAGGTGTTGGCGTAGGTGTAGATGTAGACGTAGAGGTTGACGTCGATGTTGTCGATGTTGATGACGTTGTAGGTGTAGATATCGATGTAGACGTTGGTGTAGATGTCAGTGTAGATGATGTAGGTGTCGTTGTAGACGTTGGCGTGGGTTTAGGCGTGGGTTTAGGTGTAGGTGTAGGCGCCTTAGAAGATGGACAAACGCTCAACCCCTTATAACGATCCCAATTACACGTCCCAAACTCACTCTGACATCCCTTGCCACAGTGTTCCTCTGTAGGGCCACAAAAGTTGAATCGTGAGCAACAATTACCCTGTGTTGAGCCAACACAAGTATACTCATATTCTGAACCACATTTGCCATCTGGAGAGATGTTGGTGTATTGGGGACGGCAAGGTGGTGGAGGTGGCCATGGACGGTGAGGATGTTGGCATTTTCCCATTCTCCACATCCAGTCTTCGCAGTAATATGGTTTGGGAGGGTGTGGGACGGGGCCAGGATGACCAGGGTGGCCACCGGAATGACCGCCAGGGTGTTGGTCTGAGTCCTCTCTGTCGCGATATTCCAGTGGATTAGGCGAGGCAAACGCCAAGTTAAGACTGCAAAGAAAATAAAAAAATGAATTTGTAATTACGGACTTCATAATGACCAAACAAATTAGAAGCCTCTGACAACGTTGACCGAATCGGAAAGGGAAATGTTGTCAGGATCTTATAGGTTTAGCTTAATCAAGGGATTGTTGACATTACGTCGTATGATACGCACGATTATGACCTTGCGTTGTACGCTATGCCCTGGCGGATTCCTGACTTGATCTATGGAATGTTTGGAGCTGAGTGGAAACTAATCGCGCACCTAGGATGGATTGACGTCGAAGGCACGGCTTGATTTATGCTGGTGGACTTGGCCATCTTCTAGTACCTTGTCTAGGAGGCTAATGGTCTAATTTGGTCATATCGTCATAGAATTATTCAACCTTGGTTCATGGATGTGCTGATGCTCTAAGCCTGGGTCCTACCGTCGGAAGGGGTAACAACATTATTGTGATGATGGATCGACTTTTGTAGTTTCCAAATTTTGAATTATATTTGTATTGAATTGTGCACTTCAAACGCTTAGCCGACCCCATGGCCAGGCCATATCTTGTTCCTACGCTACCTGTAACTGTGGTTGCTGCACGGACTAGATGCAGTAGTACCGGTAGCAGCAATTGCCTTTCTTGTAAAACGAATCTCTTTCCTCAGAAGGGAAACACACAATGCCACTCTTTTAGGGTGAAATATCCAACTCTGACTAACAATCCTCTCCAAATTAAACAGGCGATGTCGACAACCCAATTTACGATTTCCTTGTCCAGGGACTTTGAGACGGAACCGGTGTATCCTGGAAACTAATCGGTAGCCCAATATCGGGTAGAACCATTTAAGCAGCCACTGGCCCCCTCATCTTGGTACGCTGTTGTCCGTTAGCTTCGTCATAGAAATGCGGTTCGTGATCACTTACACGAAGGCAAGCAGCGGCGATGATTCCCACAGCAGCAGCCACATTAACGATAAACACCTTCGAAAGATTCTCAATGATGACAGCGAGAGTAGCTTCGCGCTGTTCCGCGGTCAAAGTCCCAAGAAACGTGCCACTCAATCCCTGTAGTGCTCTTAATAGCTCTGCACGGGGAGCGTGAGTGAGGAGATGTTGAAGGTCTTGTAATGTTTGGTTGACGAATGCTGCACCGGAAATGGATAGAGCCAGGGATACACTTAGCAGTTGGGCTAGGGTATGGTTAACGAGGAAATGTATCTTTGAGGCACGTGGCTTACCAATCAGAATGAACGCAACTCCGTGTGCCATGACCTCTGGAGCAGTGATGGCTTGGATGACTGCAAATGCAGCTTGGATCCCCATACCTGCACCAAACCCAAGGAGAACCTCGTAACCATAAATTGCAGCCGTCGAGGTAGACATGTCGAGTTATGCTATACTAATCAGAGAGGCGATAGATGTGATTAGCAAATGAAAGACTTACACAAAAGGACTCCGGCCGGTAGAATCAATACGCTACCCACGAAGAACCGTGGCATATAGTGGCCACCTTTGGATAAAGCACCACCATTGACCAAGGTTAAGAAAGTGATGAAGCATATCAACGGCAGTAGTCTAATCGCGGAGTCCAACGGGCCATCACCGCGAGTAGACTGGAAGTAGGTCGAGATCCAGTAAATGGGAATAAAGCCGCTTGCATTGAACGTTGCGCAGAGGACAAAAAGAAGGAGGGCCTCCTTGTTCTTCAAGAACATAACTAGAAATAAGCGGCATGCTTCCGTGGTGAGTATGCATAATGCCTGCTAGATAGCAAAGACAATGAAGAGTACGCCAGAGACAATGAATAAGGCGATGATACGGCCGCCGTTCCGAGGGTAGAAAGTTCCACCGAAGTCGATACCCATGATCAGAGAGACCAAAGCTCCGATGCTTAAAACTATACCGGCAAAGTCCAGCTGGGCGAGTCGTGCACCAATTGTTCGATCTCTTTGGGGCTTGAAATTTGGGATCATGAAGATGTAGACGGGCGACAAAACTCCAATGATGCAAATGTTGATGTTGAAACCCCAGCGCCATGTCACATTAGAATCGGCAAATGTACCATCAATTAACGGACCCACGACATTCCCAAGACCAAAGATCAATCCAACAAGTTCGAGGTACAGTGGTCGTTCACTTAGAGTGGTGTTCACGGATAGCAGGGTCATGATTTCAAGATACATGCTAATGCCTCCAGCCCCTGCAATGACACGTCCTACGATAAAGGTATTGATGTTTGGTGCACCACCACAAAGAGCAGATCCAACTACGAATAGCAGGACCATGGAGATGTAGAGGTATTTCGCATCAAAGGCTGCATAGAGTCGCCCAAACGGTAGCACAACGGTCAGACCACCCATCATAAAGCTAAATGCTTTCATCTGGATCCATCTCGTGTATGAGAGTAAGAGGAACTTACGCGACTGAAAGCCATGGTAGCTTATCCGGTTCGCCGAACCATTCGATAATGGGAGGAATGGCATTCGCGGTGATAGTATTGTTGAGTGCGAATAGGAACACAGTTGAGAGGGTAGCCAAGACCATCAAGGCCCACTGCGGAAATCCAAATGTGTAAGGTCGTCCACTCAAAAGTAGAA